>JAVKPL010014317.1:0-81473 GCA_032173675.1 Gastrolobium villosum | reverse complement strand
TGTTGCTTAACCTATCCATGATGAGCTTACCCTAAGTGAGATTGAACTACTGATTTTTCTCAAAAAGAGAGAAAATATCTAAGGTAAGCTCCACTACACTAAGCAAATTGGAAAGAAAAAAAAAAGAAAGAAAGAAAGAAAAAAACAAAAAAAGGAAAGAAAGAAAAGAAGAAAGAAAAGAGAAAAAGAAAAAGGGAAAAAGAAAAACATGCGGGTGAAGCATTGTGAATAAATTGGTCAAACATAGGAATTGACTTCCCGAAATTCTGTGGGCAAGTTAGTGGAGCAAAATTGATAAGTTCTCAGTGTCAATCTCATAGCATTTGAAGCCACTCTCCATACAAATTCCTACCTTAGCCAGGCCAAATTAAAACCATTGAAAGTCCTTTGATCAGTTAAGTGCATGTGTTTGAATCCTTCAATTTTAAGGATCTTGAGAATATGATCAAGCCTATGGCAGTGTTTCAGCTGTGATGGTTATGTATGTCTGATACCCTAAAAACACAAGAGTGAGAGTGATATAGTTGTCTTGGTGAGGGATGTTCAGATTACATTCATGAATTTTCAGAGAATTGATGGCATCATCAAAATTCTTGCAGAATTCAGTCAGAATTCAGTCAGGCATGACATAATGATTTCTCAAGTGTTTGGTTGATATTGTGTTGAAACACTGCTGTACAAAGTTCTAAGTTTGAATCAGTTTATTGCTGAGGACAGCAATGTTTAAATCTGGGAATTGTTTGATATGCTCCCAGCATATATACTTTTATAGATCAAAAACAGCAGGAAATCAGATCTAAAATTGTGTATAAAAGTGTATATGTGGTGAAATTATTGAATAAAATTGTCAGACACTCTCTCACTCAAATTCTTCATGTTTACAGGAGGAAAATAACAAATAAAGGAGTAAGAAGAAGAATCAGACAGAAGCCCCACGCTCCAAGCGTAGGAACCCACGCTTGAAGCGTGGGAAGAGACTTCAGAACAGTGAGTCCACGCTTCAAGCGTGGAACTCCACGCTTGGGGCGTGGAGAAAACAAAGATGGCAGAAGCTCCACGCTTGGAGCGTGGATCCTGCGCTCCAAGCGTGGGATTGAGAGAGACAGCTGTCAGTTGCGAGAAAAGGAGGAATTTCTGGTTATAAAAAGGGCATAAGGCAACCCTAGAAGGACACTTTTCATTCTGGACAAAATTCTAGGTCATTCGGAGGCGGAAGCTCTGGAGAGATCTCTTCTTCTACCTTTCTGTAGTTCTTTTAGTTTTTGTTTTTCAATTGAATATTGGATTCTAGCCATGATAATGGTTGGCTAGAACCTCTTTGCTGTAGTTAGGGTCACGAACCCTTGTGAACCCCTGATACAATGGATTGAGTTTTTATGAATATATTTATCTTTTGAATTTCGTTCTATTCTGTTCGTATTGTTATTGTTATTATTAGATCCGATCAATCTAGTAAGTAATAATAAATCTGAGGATTAGGGCCAACAAGAGGGATCTGAGGTCTTTAATCCGGAAAGGGGATAGAACGACGGTATGAACATGATCTAGACATAGACATGATTCATATTGTAGATGTTTCAATTATCGATCGTTATGCTTGATCTCATATAGGGCACCTCAAGGAATTAGGGTTCTATATGAGATTAAAGGGTTAATTCCTCAAGGGATTGAGAATTAACTATTGATACTTTTATCTGATAATTATCTAAGTTCACGATTTATATATTAATACTTAACTTAATCCAGAGTAAAAGGTGGGGATCATTGGTGAGTGTTCCCTACTACAGCGCTTTTCTCATATATTTAAACCCTTATTTCAATTCTTTTTCAAAAAGAACCAAAAACAAGTCTTTTAAATTTACAAATCAAATTTCCACACAATCCTGACATTCGTGTCAAAACCCTTTTGAAATATTTAATCTTAAAAGAAAGAGTTTTAATTGATTTAAACACACTCTCTGTGGATACGAACTTTGATTTATCACTGTATTACTTGCGCGATTCGGTACACTTGCTGATTCACGTCACTGATCAACCTAATAGGAGATGATAATTTGGGGATTAGGGCTCGCAATAGGAATGTTGGGGTTCTGATTCTGAAAGAAGGCAAAGATGACGATCTATGCATGTTCTAGGGATAGACTTGTATAAATTGCAGTCGTGGGATTTATCTGCTTAATGCTTAATTTCATGCAGGATTACTAAGGGATTAGAGTTCCAATTGAATTAAAGGGTTAGATCACCAAGGGATTGGGATTTAACTAATTATTTTAAGATGATAATTTGTCTGAGTTATTAAAATTCAATGAATATTGTGAATCAATCCAGAGTAATAAGTGGGATCATTTGGTGAATGTACCCTGGCTGCAGTGTTTTCTCATATCTTTTTACAAAAACACTCATTTTCGTTCCTATTTTATTCTTTTTTTAACAAAAATACAAAAACAAGTCTTTTACTTTTCTTTTTATTGTTACTTAATTTGTTCAAAATTTTAACAACAACCAATCGACTTATCCAACTTAAGAGAACTGGTTATCGTGGTAATTGTTTTACAATCCCTGTGGAGACGATCTATACATACTACTTTATTACTTGTGCGATCGGTACACTTGCCGAATTGCCAACAAGTTTTTGGCGCCGTTACCGGGGATTGAAAATTCAATATTACAAATAACCGTTGATCCTTGAGATTGGATTTTTTTTTTATCTTGTTTTGTTTGTTCAGGTGCTACTAATAATTTTTCCTGAGTTTTATGCGAGGTAGGCTTCCGCCTAAGGACTTTGTGATTGATTCTGAGATTGCAAGGACCGAAAAACAACTAAGGAAGGCTACTAGACAGATCATTTGGGAGGATTCTAAGGACACACCTATACAACCAACTCAAGAGATGGCAGAAAACAACAATGTTGGTCATGGTAGAGGAGGAAATGCAAACAATCAACCTCCAAGACTGTTGAATACAATTCTGACTCCAGTATTCAACAGAGCCAACTCAAGCATAGTCAGGCCAAATGTGGAGGCCAACAACTTTGAGCTGAAGCCATCATTGATTTCTTTGGTGGAGAGGGTTCAATTTTCTGGTGCTGATGAAGAGGATCCTCATGAATTCATAGACCGATTTCTGATGGTCTGTGATACGACTAAGCACAACGGAGTATCTACTGATGCTATCAGGCTCCGGTTGTTTCCTTTTGCTGTTAAAGGAAAAGCGCTGCGATGGATTGAAAGGCAGCCAACAAATAGCATCCTTACATGGGAAGATTTGTCCAGCAAATTCTTTGCTCATTTCTTCTCCATGGAAAAATATAATCAGCTGGTGAATGAGATCACTAATTTTCGCCAGCTGGAAGGAGAATCACTTTGAGCAACATGGAACATATTTCAGGAACTTAACAGGAAGTGTTCACACTATGAAGGAGATGATGATAGAAAAGTGGCGATATTCTTCAATGGAATCACTCCTGAAACAAGGATGATAATAAATAGTGCAGCTGGAGGTTCTATCCGGGAGAGTACATCTGAGCAGGCTATAGATCTAATCAAAAAGCTTGCACAAAATGAGAATGAGAGTGTACTAACTCCCATGAAAAGAGCAGTGATAAAGCCAGCAGACGATGATGTTATATCATTGTCTAAAAAGTTTGACAGCTTGAGTGAA
The DNA here is from genome assembly GCA_032173675.1 of Gastrolobium villosum. Classification (NCBI taxonomy): domain Eukaryota; kingdom Viridiplantae; phylum Streptophyta; class Magnoliopsida; order Fabales; family Fabaceae; genus Gastrolobium; species Gastrolobium villosum. Next base: position 77,813 of record JAVKPL010014317.1, on the reverse strand, counting down.
AAATTTGACAAGTTTCAAGTGTCAAAGGTTCAAACAACTCCTCTGGTTTGTGATAAGTGCCAAGAAAGTCATGAATCCAGTGAATGTCCTAATCCGTTGTCAGAAGATTCGCCTCAACAATTGCAGGTAAATGGGATCTGGTATGATCAGCGTCCTCCACAGCAGAACTTTCAGAGAAACCAGAATTTCCCTGGTGGTAACAACAATTTTCAGCGAAGGACTCAAGGAGCTGGTATGGATTTCAAATCCAATAATACCAACAATTATGCTCAATATTTGCAGAATCAACAAAGAGAGCTGGCTGAGTGGGAAAAAGCTTTTGCTCAAATGGCTAAGGCTTCTAATGAGATGGCTCAACACACCAATGCTTTCATGGAGGAGACTAGAGCCAACTATAAAAATACAAATGCTTCCATTAAGAACCTGGAGAATCAGATAGACCAGCTGGCAAAGCAATTTACAGAAAGAGTTCCAGGTACCTTTCCAAGCAATACAGTTATCAATCCAAAGGATGACTGTATGGCTATTACCACAAGAAGTGGTAAAGTGTTGACAGCTCAAATAAAACCATCTGTAAATATGGAAGACACAGAAAAGGGAAAGGAGGAGCCGAATAAGGAAGCAGTTGAACCGGAGATTGACGTAATTGTGCACGAAAAGAACAAGGAAGTTGTTGCTGAGAAAGAACAGGTTGAATAGCAACCGGCTGTGGCAAAGAAAAGCATGAGTTAAGCCATGAATATGTGATGTCTAAGGCACCCTACCCAGAAAGATTTAAGAAGGGAGCCTATAACAAGCATTATGATAGATTCTTGGACATTTTCAAGAAGCTGCACATCAATATTCCTTTTGCTGAAGCTCTAGCAAATATGCCTGGATATGCAAAATTCATGAAGGATCTTTTATCCAGAAAGCAGAAGCTACAAGAATGCCAAACTGTAATACTTACTGGGGAGTGTAGTGCTTTTATTCAGCAAAAGATTCCAGATAAGCTTAGTGATCCGGGGAGTTTTAATATCCCTATTGCTATTGGTGATATTGGCATTGGAAAAACCTTATGTGATCTTGGGGCTAGTATTAACTTGATACCTTTCTCCGTGTATAAATCTTTGGGGATTGAGGAATTAAAGCCTACAGAGGTATCTCTCCAACTGGCTGATAGATCTGTGAGAAAACCTAATGGGATTATAGAAGATATTCTTGTTAAGGTTGATAAGTTTATCTTTCCTGCGGACTTTGTGGTATTAGATATGGGAGAAGGAAGTGAGAAGCCCATGCTCTTAGGAAGACCCTTTTTGGCTACAGCCCGCGCTTTAATTGATGTTGAACAAGGGATGATCAAACTGAGAATGAATGATGAAGAGATCATCTACAATGTTTCTGAGACTATGAAGAGACCTGCTGAGAATAATGATTGTTTCCAGGTTGGTTCTTTTCATGAAACAGTTCAACACAAGAAGGAGCGTCCTCAAGAGATTGATTATGAGTTGAGAGCTCGTGATCATGTACCCTTTGAAAAATAAGGAATTGTTGTGGAAGTACTAAAAGAAAAAGTTGAAGATGTACAGATTTGGGCCCCTAAGGTTAAACTGAAACCCTTGCCCGACACTTTGAAGTATGTGTTCCTGGGAGATGGTGATACTTATCCAGTAATAATCAACAAAGATCTCTCTTCAGACCAAGAAAATGAGCTAGTTGAAGTTTTGAAAGTTCACAAGACCGCCATAGGATGGTCTATTACTGATTTGAAGGGTATAAATCCTTCTTTTTGCACACATAAGATTCTCATGGAGGATGATATCAAACCCGTGAGACAACCACAAAGAAGATTAAACCCAACAATGAAGGAGGTGGTGAGAAAGGAAGTTGTGAAGCTTCTTGATACAGGAATGATTTACCCAATTTCAGATGCTGCTTGGGTAAGCCCAGTTCAAACAATACCAAAAAAAGGTGGTGTGATAGTAGTCACAAATGCACAGCAAGAGTTGATTCCAACCAGAACTATCACAGGTTGGAGAATGTGTGTAGACTACCGAAGGTTGAACACAGCTACATATATATAGGATTTAGCGTATTTTAGCGGATGTACAGTAACTGCACTTAAGTATTGATGCAGTCATATAGAACTACGTCGTTTTATAGTGTGAAAGCATTAAATATAGGGAATTATAACCATACAAATATTAAAATAAATATGAAACATTAAATGTAGAGAATTATAACCATACATGCAAATAAATATAATATTTTTATTTTCTATAATTAATTTTGAACGCGAACTTCTTTTATATATATCTTGAAAAAAGAGATAATCAATCACATCTCTTTTACACGTTTGAAAGTCACTACAAGAATTTCGGGATCCTACGTCAGTTTACTGTTGGCGGTTTCAGCAAAAGAAGTTAACTTTCAAAATTTTATTGAGTAGCTTTATTTTTAAAAGGAAATTATTTTATTAGATAATAATATTACCTTAGGAAATTACTTTACTCTCCATCCTCTTATCAAAATTTAAACCTAGTGCAGCCCATTAAACCTAACGCCGCACATCAAAACCACAGCATAGATCTGACGCCGCACAGCAAGAAAAGATCTGAAAGGTTTGTGTACTAAGTTTATTTCGATGATTATTTTATTGAGACTAATCTTCTTCTCATCATTTTTTCTTTTCTTCATTTATTTCGTTGATTCTAACGCCGCACAACAAGAAAAGATCTGAAAGGTTTGTGTACTAAGTTTGATTGTTAGGTGTGATTTGTGCTTTTCTTCATTTGTGCTTTTCTATTACAGAATGGATCTCTCAATCACATATTTTCATTTGGATCGTTGTGATTTTTGTTGGATTTATACTGTAATTTTTTTTGATATTTTGCTTGCTTCTCTCCATTTCATTTGATATTATGATGCGACTCATTTCATCTGAAAGGTGTGGACCATCGGATACTCACCGGAGTATCTAACCGGAACTGAAGAAATTCATTGTAGTGACTCATCGACGAAGAGTGAAGAGGTTTGATCTAATTGTTATTTGAGGTTGTGGTGACTCATCAGCTCTAATTGTTATTACTGTTCCTTCTATTGTTAGTTAACTGATGCTGAATTTTGTTTTACTTTAATTCAAAAATGGTGTCGGTTATATATATTTGATTCTGATTGTATATAAATATGGTGGAAAGGTAGAGAAGAGATGATTGTATATAAATATGATTAGGATATATTGATATATAATTATATATATCTCTGGTAGCATAAAAAAAATATGTCGGTTATATAATAAAATAAAAGTCTAGTGAACAGGTTATGTGATTTACATACAATCAAAATAAAATAATATTATGATAGAATAAATGTGGTATCACTATAATGTAGAACTTAAAATAAAAACAACTATTTTCTTGTGGAGAAGACAAAACTTGTATTTCTCTTTTTCTTGTGATATGTTGCTTACAATATGGATTAGTTTATATAGGCACTAGATTGCCTTTTCATGAACCAAAACATTAAATTAGCCATAAACCACAAAACTAAACTTCCAACTCTTGGCCTCTCTAACTCTTGGCCTTTCACTTTCTCACAACTCTTGGCCTTTCACTTTCTTACAACTCTTGGCCTTTCACTTTCTTACAACTCTTGGCCTTTCACTTACCTAAACACATGACTCCTTAATTAAGACTATTAAATATAAAACTAACAAAACATTTAAAGTTTATTCAACAATTCTCCTTCATAAACTTAAATTGCCATCTTTCATCCCAAGCATCTTCTTGCAATTGTTGAGCAGCAACGTCGGCAGTGGCTTTGTGAAGATGTCCCCGACTTGCTCTTGACTGGTCACGTGTGTTAGCTCCACATTTCCTTCCTTTACTTGATCCCGGATGAAGTGAAATCGGACGTCAATATGCTTGCTTCTTTCATGATTTACCGGGTTCTTGGCTAGCTCTATAGCCGACTTATTGTCAATTCGGATCACAGTTTGACCGACTTGTTTTTCCTCCAACTTGCTTAGCAAATTCCTGAGCCACATTGCATGACAAACACACCAAGATGCAGCTACATATTCAGCTTCACATGTCGACAGTGTCACAATAGGTTGCTTCTTCGAAATCCAGGTGAATGCCGTGTTGCCCATGAAAAACACATAACCAGCCGTGCTCTTTCGATCATCTACGTCTCCACACCAATCACTGTCAGAATATCCAATCAACTTGTATTTTGCCGAGCTCGAGTAGTGTAACCCATGTGAAACTGTACCTTGAACATACCTCAGAATTCTCTTTACCGCCTTCCAATGTGTGTATCTCGGCTCCTCCATGAACCGACTTACTATGCCGACACTTAACGAGATATCTGGCCTCGTGCATGTGAGATAACGTAGGCTTCCCACCGAACTTCTGTACTTGCTTGCATCAACACGGTCTCCTCCATCAAACTTAGAGAGTTTTGAACCGGGTTCCATTGGTGTTGAAACTGGGTTGCAATCTTCCATCTTGTACTTCTTCAAAATCTTTTTTGCATAAGCCTCCTGTCACACGAAGATTCCCTTCTCATTTTGTTTTACTTCCAAACCAAGAAAGAACTTCATCAAACCGAGATCTTTCATTTCGAACTCTCTTGTCATTGTGCTCTTGAACTCTTGTATCATCTTGGCATTGTTTCCCATAAAAATGAGGTCGTCAACATAAAGAGCCACAATTAACAAGTCTCCTCCATTTTTCTTGACATAAACAGCATGTTCATATGGACATTGTTTAAGTCCATTCTCCTTGAAATATTTGTCAATACGAGCATTCCATGCCCGTGGTGCTTGCTTCAACCCGTAAAGTGCTTTCTTCAATCTCAGCACCTTCTTCTCTTCTCCTGCTTTCATGTAGCCCGGCGGTTGTTCCACATAAACTTCTTCTTCAAGAACGCCATTCAGAAATGCCGACTTTACATCCATTTGATGCATTGGCCATCTGTATTGAGCAGCCTGTGAGATGAGTAGCCGAATTGTCTCCATCCTTGTAACAGGGGCAAACACCTCGTCATAGTCAATTCCAGCCTTCTGCTTATAACCTTTTGCAACTAGTCGAGCTTTATATCGTTCTATCTCCCCTTGAGCATTCATCTTCTTCTTGAACACCCACTTCACTCCAATGGGCCGACTTCCTTCTGGTAGCTCGGCTAACTCCCATGTGTTATTTCGGTCAATGGCTTCTATCTCCTCATCCATGGCATCTTGCCATTTCTTATCTCGGATGGCTTCTTCAAAAATTATGTTCTCAGAGTCTGCAAGAAGACAAACAAAATGTACCTCACTTGTTGACTCATATATGTCTTGTATGCTTCGCATCCTGGGTTGTCGTACCTCATCTTCATCATCAGAAGCTTCAGGACTTGCCGGGTTGATAATTTGTGTTGAGATTCCGTCTTCAGAGTTTACCTCAGAAGAATTGTTCCAGTCCCACTCATTTGCTTCATTGAGCTTTACATCTCTGCTTACTATGACTTTCTTGTTGACGGGGTCAAACAGCTTATACCCCTTTGTTTTTTCATCATATCCAATAAAAATATATTTCTTGCTTTTATCCTCGAGCTTGGTTCTGAGCTGGTCCGGTATGTGTGCATAGGCTATACTGCCAAAAACTCTGAGATGAGCCACTGAAGGCTTTTGACCGCTCCATGCTTCCTGTGGAGTTTTATCATCCAAGTTCGAATGTGGACATCGGTTCTGCACATACACAGCACACTGCACAGCTTCCGCCCAAAACTCCTTCGGCATCCTTTTGTTCTTCAGCATTGACCGAACCATGTCAAGAATAGTCCGGTTCTTCCTTTCAGCCACGCCATTCTCTTGTGGTGAGTATGGTGCTGTTAGAAACCTCCTTATCCCTTGTTCCTCACAGAAAGACATAAACGTTGTTGAGGTATATTCCCCACCTCTGTCAGACCGCACCGATTTGATATAGCTTCCTGTTGCCTTCTCAATCATCACCTTGAACCTTTTGAACACATCAAACACCTTGGACTTCTCCTTCAGAAAGTAAACCCAAGTTTTCCGTGAGAAATCATCAATAAAGGAAATAAAATACTTCTTACCGCTGAAGGAACCCGGATTGATGGGTCCACACAAGTCGGTATGTATTAGTTCCAGAGGTTGCTTAGCCCGGAATCTTGCCATCTTCTGAAACGTGGTCCTGGCATGCTTGCCAAGTACACAACTCTCACAAAACTTTCCTTCAAAGTTGATGCCAGGTAACCCTTCCACCATCTTCTTCTTTGCCAACTCGGTTAGACCACCATAATGTAGGTGACCAAACCGGAGATGCCAAAGTGACGCCTTATCTTCCACCTCGGCTTGTAAACATTCAACCTGTATACATTTCAGATTTAGTTTATACATACGATTCTTACCCATTTGAACCCGAACTATCAGCCGACCTTGTTCATCTTTCAAATACAATACCCGGTCTTTCATAATAACCGAGTAACCTTTCTCCATCAGTTGACCCATACTTAAAATATTGCTTTTTAAGTCGGGTACATAGTACACATCTCGAATTGAGCCAATTAACCCGTCCTTTTGTAGGAAATAGATCGTACCCGGCCTTTTACCTCAACCTTTGAGGCATCCCCGAACGAAACATGTCTGGTTTCCACCTTTCTCATCTCCTTAAAGAAGTCCTTATGTCCGCACATGTGGTTGCTCGCACCCGTGTCAAGATACCACTCCATGTCATCGTCTGGACTTCCTTTACTGTGTGTCATTAACAAGACACCATCCTTCATCTCGCCTTCTGTGGCTAGGTTGGACGTCTCCTCCACCTTTTTCTCCTCTCTGCATTCTCTTGCGAAATGTCCGACTTTGCCACAGTTGTAACACTTGTCCGAGTTACAATCTTTTGCATAGTGACCAAACTCTCCACATTTGTAACACTCGATGTTTGAATAATGTGACCGACCTCCTCGTCGACCTCGTCCTCTTCCTCTCCAGTTTTGTTGATTTGACTGTCCTACCTCATCACTATACACTTCTTGACTTCGGCCTCGACCTCTACCACCACGGCTAGTACCTCGTCCACCGCGGCCACGTCCTCTACCTCGAAAATCTTGAGAATAGAGCATCTTCTCATCTTTAATTGTTGCTTTGGTCTGAAGTGCCTGCTCAAGAGTTTCCTCCTTCTTTTTCTTTCTTTGTTCATGCGCTTCAAGGGAACCCGCCAACTCGTCAATGGTGAGTGTAGACAGGTCCTTGGACTCCTCTATGGCACAAACCACGTTTTCGAACTGGTCTGTCAAAGATCTCAAGATTTTCTCCACCACTCTGGTGTCAGGTATATCTTCTCCATTTCGTTTTAACTGGTTCACAATTCCTTGAACCCGGGCAACGAACCCGGATACTCCTTCCGTGTCCTTCATCTTCATTCCCTCCAACTCGGCACGAAGGGTTTGAAGCCGAACTTGTTTAACCCGGTTAGCTCCTCTATAGACATTTGCTAAGATGTCCCAGGCTGCCTTTGAGGTCTCACAATTTGCTATCTTCTCGAACCCGGATTCGTCTACAGCTCGGAAGAGCATGAATAACGCCAGCTTGTCTTTTGCACGCGTCTCTTTCAACGCTTTGGTTTGAGCCGTCGAATGGCCTCCAGTGTCTTGTGGTTCTACAAAACCTGCTTGAACATTCTCCCAAGCGTCCTGGGATCCGAGAAGAGCCTTCATCTGGATGCTCCAATTCTCGTAGTTCTTCTTCGTCAACTTAGGTAGTGCCATATCACTCCCCCTCTCCATAGCTCTGATACCAATTTGTGGTATCACTATAATGTAGAACTTAAAATAAAAACAACTATTTTCTTGTGGAGAAGACAAAACTTGTATTTCTCTTTTTCTTGTGATATGTTGCTTACAATATGGATTAGTTTATATAGGCACTAGATTGCCTTTTCATGAACCAAAACATTAAATTAGCCATAAACCACAAATCTAAACTTCTAACTCTTGGCATCTCTAACTCTTGGTCTTTCACTTTCTCACAACTCTTGGCCTTTCACTTTCTGACAACTCTTGGCCTTTCACTTTCTTACAACTCTTAGCCTTTCACTTACCTAAACACATGACTCCTTAATTAAGACTATTAAATATAAAACTAATAAAACATTTAAAGTTTATTCAACAATAAAATAAAAGAATAGAGAGACACTCAGAAGAGGTTACGTGATTTACATAAAAAAAAATATTACTTTTCAGGTTTTTGTATCAGTCTATCAGATTACTTTTCAGATTACTCAGAAGAGAGAGACAAATAAAAGTCTTGGGAACAGGTGATTTACCTACAATCAAAATAAAATAATATTATAATAAAAATCAGATTCAAAATGAATTGTAACTCAAGTGATTTTCTTCCTCACCTCCATCTTTATACGCAGAAGAGAGAGAGAGAGCGCTTTAAAAAATTCAAGTAATACTATCATATTACTATGATAGTAATATGTTAGTACTTTGGCCTTCTGGGAAGTAAACATGTCATGCAGACTGGTCAGTATCAAATACTGCTTCCTCATCACGGTGATATGAGGGGGAGTGTTTCTTTATCTGCAGCAACATCGATTGATTAATCTAGTTATGGGTGTGTCTCTTATTTATATTCCCTGCATTAAGTGTTTATAAATATAAAGCTTTCAATTTTGTTTCTATGAAATAATGTGTTGGTCACTTCTTTGATTGTCTTCTTTCTTCGTTATTTTGGCATGCTGTCATTGTCTTTTGGAAATTTGGATCATTGCCCTTAATACTTGCTTATCAATGTTCCATTACATATATATTTATAGGAGACAGAGGGTGTTACCGATTTGAAGGTTCAGTTTGTTGAGGGACTCGCAACTTTAGAGGTATGTATTTAACAACGTGGTATCTTGTGGTACATTGGTGCTTATTACCGTTTCTTAAGACCTTGGTTTGTGTTCCGAAACTGAAAGTACGAATTTGCTTGTCAGAAATTGCTGGTTTTTTTTTTTTTTTTTTTTTTTGTTAATTAAATTTGAATCGAATGGTAAAAGATTTGAGGGATTGAGGATAATTAATTGAAGACATGGTATATATGACTTTCCATGTGTAGCGTGTCAACTTTGTTTTTGTTGCTTTGTCCAAGTATTAGTCAATTGGTCTGAGAGAGAGATGGCATGATCTTGGATTAGGGGCTTTGTCTGTGAAGTTTGAACGCAACTTTAGTTTCTGTCCGTGTGGTGGGTTTGGCTCAACTTGAATGGTGGAGTTGTTTTCTTGGAATTTCAGTTTTCAGCTGCATTGAAGTGTACCTTCAGACTGAAAAATATTTAGAAATGGGGGATCATGGTTTTGCTTAGTTGAGTTTTTTTTTTTTATTATTTTAGCAATACATGTTGGTACCTTTTTTTTATCCAATGATATAGCTTTTGTAGATTAGTGTTGTATCTTAAACCAAAAGGTTTTGGAGAGGGACAATAAATCACAGATTTTAGCAATACTTGTTTATTTTTTTCTTTCTATTATCTTAGTTCGGCATCTAACTATTTGAGGATGTGATCAAAAGGAATCACGTGTTACACATATGTCGAATTCACTTATATCAGTGCATTTATTATAGTTTGTGCATTTATCCCTCATCAACTAATTAAGTGCTAGAACAAGACGGCTTGTAACTGAATCACACTACTATTAATTTTTTTGTCTTATTATAAATATGCCACTTATAATTAGCTTATAAATACGAATCGCACGGCTTCTGTTTGTTATTCCAGTATTACTAATTATTCTTTTAACAAGGTTTATATTTAATTATAATTATCAAAAAGATAACATTACATTAAATAAACAAAAAAAGGCTAAATTGCAGTTAGCCTTATTACCTAATATGCCATAAACTCTGTATAAATAATAGTAATACATCTTTTTTTTTTTCTTTTCTTTTTTATTATTTATGAGTTGTAACACATAATCATGGCATAAATATTGTTTTACTTTAATTCAATTAATAAGCATTTAATAATATTATAGGTTACATCGTTTTTTCTTTAGGTGTACAACTTATATCATTTCCCTACTAATCACCTCCATATTTCTTGTAGGATAATCACCAGGACCAAGGTACTAAAATTCTAGCCTATTCTTTTAAATTTTATTTTTTATATTTTTATATTTTTTTTACTACCTAATGCATTTTGTTGTATACATCATTGTATGTTCGTGTATTTCCCTTAGTTTCCTATTCAATAAAGACTTGTATATTCTTGTATGCATAATATACAAATCATTATTGAATTGTCCAAAAGTGGACAGTCTAGGATTGAAAATTCACATTTAATATCCTATTGTATAATTTATTTTCTAATATAATAATATAATTCGGGATAGTGTTTTCCATTTTTCTTTTCGAGCTAAATGGCTGGACATTATTTGTATTCAGTGATGGATAAATCTTGGATTATAATGCCACGAAATACACCGGAGTATGAAGCTGGGTTGAATGGGTTTTTAGATTTTGCCTTTCAACAATTTTCAAGTGCCGACGGAATAATATGTCCATGTACTAAATGTAATTTTAGAAAGTGGCAGACTAAAGAAGAAGTGTATGACCACTTAATATGTAAGCCATTTCCCAAAAATTACACATTTTGGTATCGGCATGGGGAGACATCAAATGGGGATATGCCCGTAATAAATGAGAGCCAACGAAATGGAGATTGCTTGCATGACACAATAAATGATATGCCCAGTGAAGATCCTATGCGAAATATGATAAATGATGCCTTTGGCCTTTTTTTTTTTTTTTTGGTAATCAACCTTTGGCCTTTCTACACTATGTGATAATGAAGAATCTTTTTCACCGTCAATTGAACCGAGAGAAGAGGGTGAAGGAAGTATGTTAGACTCACATCATGAACCAAGTGGGGATGCTAAAGAATTTTATGAATTGCTTAAGGATGGAGAGAAACCATTGTACGATGGATGTAACAAGTTCTCAAAATTGTCTTTCTTAGTCAAATTATATCACATTAAGTGTTTGTGTAGAATAAGTGACAAAGCAATGACAATGATTCTTGAATTGTTGCATGATGCCTTTGAACATGCAAATATCCCCTCATCTAGTTATGAGGCAAAGAAGGTCATCAACAAGCTTGGTCTTAGTTACACTAGGATACATGCATGTCCTAAAGATTGTATGATATATTGGGGGGAGGATGAAGGTAGAGATATATGCAAAATATGTGAAACCTCTAGATGGAAGCAATGTGATAAGGAAAATAGGTGTGATTGTGGTTCAATCATAGCTAAACCACGAAAGAAATTGCCTGCAAAGGTAGTACGTTATTTTCCATTGATCCCGAGATTGAAAAGGTTGTTTATGTCTTCAAAGACAGCCAAGGATATGGTATGGCATGCTGAGAAAAAAACCAATGATGGGATGATGAGACATCCAAGAGACTCTGAGGCTTGGAAGAATTTTGACTTGAGTTATCCAGATTTTGCTTCAGATCCTCGTAATGTACGACTTGCTCTAGCAAGTGATGGATTCAATCCATTTGGGTCTTTGAGCGTTAATTATAGCATTTGGCCATTGATCCTCATTCCTTACAATACTCCTCCATGGATGTGTATGAAACCAACAAACTTCTTGCTTTCAACTTTGATTCCAGGAAAGCGAATGCCAGGCAATGACATTGATATTTACATTCAGCCACTAATCAAAGAATTAAAGGAATTATGGGAAAAAGGTGTTGAGACATATGATGCTTCGGAAAATGAAGTGTTCACCATGCGAGCTTGTCTTTTATGGACTATTAGTGATTTTCCTGGTCTTGGAATGCTATCTGGATGGAACACTTATACTGGATTATCTTGTCCATCTTGTAACTTTGACTCTATTCCTACTCGCCTACCATTTAGTAAAAAATGGTGTTTTATGGGTCATCGACGATTTTTGGCTAGAGGACACAAATTTATGATATGCTTACCTAATTGGATTAATATAGCATGAATTTTAGAACAAATTCAGTGTTGAGACTCCCCCTTAATATATGATTGATATAATAGGTAAAAAAATAAGATTTCATGTAATCTCCTTTTTAAATCTGAGTTTCATTCTCCCCCTCTTTACCTTAATATATGCCTATGGTTTTCTCAATTTACGTATTTTTCTCCCCCTTTGGCAACATCAAAAAGCATGAGTGTATATATAGAAAACTTAAAACAAGCCATGCAAGAAACTAGAAGGTAAGCATAATATTCCATGAGAGAACATAATAGGCCATAATCTACGCAATCATAAGTCAGAAAGGCAGAGTCCTAGGGATGCAAAACATCTAAAATGGCACAGAAAAGATAAGCATAGTAGAAGTCCAAAAGCATAAAAAGAATAAAAACTGGGACTAAGGGTCATCAGAGCCAGGTGGAGGCAGACATGGAAAAGGGGGAACGTCAAGGTGGTCCTTAATGCGCTTGAGGCGGTGCTCCATATTAGTCTGACGGGCCTGAAGAGTAGAGATGCCAGCCCCTAATGAAGCAAAGCCAGACTGCACGGTGGTCGTCAATGATGTAAGAGATGTCAAGATAGAAGCCATGGAATGGTCCGTAGACGAAGAGACATCAGCGAGGGCAGGTGTCTGTGAGGGAGTGTCGGCTGGAATGTCCTGAGGAGAGTCAGTTGCGGCTAGGAGGATCAGTCTGACGGCCCCACACACCCCTAACTTTCTTGATGTGCATTTGAGCAAGCTGGTGTTCTCCAAAGGAGTGAACCTCAATTTAAAGAGGGCAGCATCTTTAAAACGATTAAGGTATCTTTGGAGGGTTTTGCCTGGATTTTGGCGTATTTTTCCGAGTGCGAATTCGGATTTCGGGTGTTTTTTGCTCGTGGCAAAATTAAGGAGGAAGCGCTGCCCGAATTCCTCGAAGGAGCTGATGGAATTGGCAGGGAGGGTGGAGAACCATGCTTGTGCTGCTCCTGTTAAGGTGATGGCAAATATCTGAGATATAAGGGATTCATCAATCCCTCTGATATACATATCAGTGTCAAAAGCATCGATGTGAACCTGTGGGTCTTGGCTCCCATCATATTTTGGTAAGCGCACAGAATCAAAATCCTCTGGGAAAGGAGCATTCAAAATCGCGCTTGTAAAGGGGTTGTTGTTGTATTGCCCCCTACTATACCTTCTTTTATATGAACCGGGTTCAGTTGTATGCCTTCCTTTATCAGTATGCAACTCTTCCTGGTTCCTCGGAATATCCGCCCCATCTGGGGGACCTGATTCGTGGGTGGTGGTGTTGTGGTATGCCCCGCCACAACTGCATTGATTTCGTCATGTGCTGGGTGGCTTGCACCTTAGAACTGCAATTCTTCTATCAGGGGAGATATTCTAACTCTTTTAATTTTCTTAGTTATTTTGTGTGCTATAAAAAGAAAAAAAAAGAAAAGAAGAAGAAAGTGTGTTATCCCAGGTTTAAATGTGCTCATCTAGTAAATGTACATGATTGAATTTTAGGAAATATATTGTATGACTTTCTGGCATAACATTGCATAGGCATAATTAGATTGCATGATTGCTCGTTTGTCTGAGTTAAGATTGTGAATTCTGATAATGTCTGAAGTCAATTTTCTTGAGTCTGCATTGATACCATAGCTGTGAGGTTTTGAGCCTAAACACTGAAACTTTTGTTGAGAGGCCTCACTGTTGTAATACTCTAGAACTTGATTTGTTTCTCTATTATGCATGCATTGATTGATATGATAAAGGCATTTTGTTCTTATTTGCTATTGGCCAAAATAACCCACCTGTATGAGATTTTCCCTTGCTAGCCCTTTGAGCCTGAACTTAATTCTTGATAAATGACCTGTGGCCTGATTGATGGCTTAGCCTATATCCATTTTTCATGACTTACCTTGATTGATATTGAATCATTGAATGTGTTGAAAATAAAATAAAGAGATTGAGGTAAGCTCCACAATGGTCAAGTAATTAAGGGATGAAAAAAAAAAGTCATCTATGCCCTTAAAAAAAGAGAGAGAGAGAGAGAGAAAGGGCAAAATGAAAAAGAGAAAAAGAAAAGAAACAAGAAAAAAGAAAAGAGTAAAAGGTGGTTAAAAGGAATTAATTCCCGAAATTCTGTGGAAATGTTAGTGGAGCAAAACAATTGATTGAATCTGTTAAAAGTGAAATAATATCAGTTTTCAATCTCTTGATTGTTTGAGCTACTATCCAAATTTTCCTACCTATTACCCCGACCAAGTTACAACCTGTGAAGTCCTTTTGATCAATTGATGCATGTGTTTGATTCTTCAATTTTAAGAATTTTTGAGAATATAATCAAGCATATGGTAGTGTTATAGCTTTGAGTAATTGAGTGCTCATGATACCCTTAAACACTGAGTGCTGAGTGAACATTATTTATCTGTGTGAGGGGTAATCAATGTAGACTTATATATTTAAGAAGCTGATGGCATTATTGGAAGTTCATGATATTGAGTCAGGCATGCATGGCATATTGTATCTGATAGTGTCTATGATTGTTATGTTGGATTAAGCGAATATTTCCTGGATTAAGTCTTTTACATTGCTGGGGACAGCAACGTTTAAATCTGGGAATGGTTTGATGTGCCTCTGGCAAGTGTGATTTTTCTGTGTTAAAATTGACAAGAATTGAGTCATAAGAGAGCAATTTAAATACATATTTGCTAATTATGTTGATTCTTTGTATGTCAATAATATGCACATTTTAGTTGTGTTTTTACAGGAAAAAGAAGTGAAATTTTGAATTCAAAATTTGAATTCAAAACTGGTTTTAATTAAATTCTGACGTTACGTAATAAGTTTTAATTTAATTCTTCAGTTACGTAATAAGTTTTAATTAAATCTTCAGTTATACGTTTCACGACATTTTCGGGAAAGAATTATTGTGCTGTGCGAAGAAAAAAGAGTCTTGTAAATAGAACTCTTCACAAAACCCGAAGGTGGAACTCAGAAATTGGGAGGCAGATCTAGACACTTTGAGAGGAACATCACAAGGATCAGCATTTAAAGCTCATTACATCACATTTCAAACTATCCTCAATTAGCGCTGAAGCAATTAAGGAAAGAATCTGCAATCAAAGCGCTGAGTCAAAGCACAGCTGGCACTGTAGCAAATAAAGATAGGATGCATTGTCAGCATTACATCACGCTGAAGTGTCATCCTTATCTATACACGCAACCTCACATGGACCACGCCCAGAAACTCAAGTATAAAAAGGGTGGTCCTCCACCATTCCATTCATTCAGATCTGGACCGGGAGAAGAAAGGGGAGCTGTGGAGTTCTTCGCGTTCTTCGTTCTTCATCTTCTTCATCTTTTTCTTTCTATTTTATTTTTAGTTTATGTTGAATTTTAGATCAGCGATCATGATGTTGATCGGCTAGATCATTTTTATTGTAGTCAGGGTCACGATCTATATGTGAACCCTTGACATGAAGGATTGATTTATGATTTTTAATTTATATAATTATCTTTATCTTTACTCTGTGCGAATTTTATATTCCCTTTATTAGAATTGATCAATCTGATAGTTGGGGATATTCTGAGGATCAAAATCCTAGATAGGAATATTGGGGTTTTGATCTCGAAAGGGGTAAGATAACAATCTGTATGCGTGCTAGGAATAGACGTGTATACGATTGCAGATGCTTAAATTATCACGCCCATTGCTTGATCCCATGAGAAACATTGCAAGGAATTGGGGTTTCTCATGGGATTAAAGGGTTAACCCTGCAAGGAATTGAGGGTTAACTATTAAATCTTTTAGATGATAATTTATCTGAGTAATTATATAAATGATTTTTATAAATCAATCCGGAGTAAAAAGCGGGGATCATTTGGTGAATGAACCCTGGCTACAATACTTTTCTCATATTTTTCTAAAAATCAATTTTCAATTGTATTGTTTTCTTTTTCAATTCAAAAACACAAAAATAAGTCTTTATTTTTAATTTCACTCAATTTGATGGCATTTTGTTCTTCTTTTCAGCAACAATAGGAGGCTCTTTTTCCTCACCTTTCTGAATAGGTGTTTGGACATTAGAAGGAATCTCCTCTTCTTTTTCTGGCTCCTCCACCACCTTAAGCTTTTCTGGAGCTCCTACCACCTTACCACTTCTAGTTGTGATAAACATACAATCATCCTTGGAATTTTTAAATGTGTTACTAGAGGAAGTGCCTAAATTTTTATCAGCAACTTGCTTAGCCAGCTGGCCAACTTGATTCTCTAAATTCCTGATAGAAGCATTCATGTTTTTAGTGGTGGCCCTAGTCTCTTCCATGAAGGCATTGGAGTGTTGGGCCATTTGTCCAACTAACCTTTCCAAATCAGAAGGCTCCTTAGCTTGGACTGGTGGAGGCTGCAAGTAGTTGTTGGAATTGTAATCCAGTCCTGTGCCTTAAGTTCTCCTCTGAAAATTGTTATTTCCAAAAGGGAAATTCTGATTCCTAGGAATGTTTCTTGGTGGAGACCTTTGCTCATACCATACTCCATTCACCTGCACTTGTTGAGGAGAGTTAGAAGATAATAAAGATGAGCATTCATTGGATTCATGCTCACCCTTGCAATATTCACAAACCACAGATGCAACTTGCATAGTGGAAAATTGCATCTTGTCCAGCCTTGAGGTCAAATTTGCTAGCTGTTGTGCTAACAATTTATTCTCAGCCAGAACCGCATCATTGTTATCCAGGTGTAGAATCCCTCTCTTAGGCTTGGCTGTCAAACATTCATTTTCATTGGCAGCCATTCTTTCTATTAACTCAAGAGTCTCATTTGCTCTCAAGGACTTGATGCTACCACCTGCTGCACCATTCAGCACCATCCGAACTTCAGGTTTACACCCATTGAAAAAAATTCGGACTTGATCACCATTAGTCATGGGATAATGAGGACATCTCCTCATTAGATCTTTAAAGCGGTTCCAGGCTGCACACATAGTTTCACCCTCAGCCTGGGTGAAATTGGTGATATCATTCACCATCTGGTTAAACCTCTCCATGGAAAAGAACTCAGCAAAAAATTTATTTGAGAGACTCTCCCATGATGGAATACTTCTTGCTGGTTGCCTTTCCAACCAATTCAAAGCCTTCCCTTTAAGAGCAAAGGGAAACAGTCTCAGCCTGATTGCATCATTGGACACCTGGGGGTGTTTAGTGGAGTCACAGATCATCAGAAATCTGTCAATGAACCTGTGAGGGCTAGAAAAAGAGCCATCAATCAGGCCACAGGTCATTTATCAAGAATTAAGTGCAGGCTCAAAGGGCTAGCAAGGGAAAATCTCATACAGGTGGGTTATTTTGGCCAATAGCAAATAAGAACAAAATGCCTTTATCATATCAATCAATGCATGCATAATAGAGAAACAAATCAAGTTCTAGAGTATTACAACAGTGAGGCCTCTCAACAAAAGTTTCAGTGTTTAGGCTCAAAACCTCACAGCTATGGTATCAATGCAGACTCAAGAAAATTGACTTCAGACATTATCAGAATTCACAATCTTAACTCAGACAAACGAGCAATCATGCAATCTAATTATGCCTATGCAATGTTATGCCAGAAAGTCATACAATATATTTCTTAAAATTCAATCATGTCCATTAACAAGATGAGCACATTTAAACCTGGGATAACACACTTTCTTCTTCTTTTCTTTTTTTTTCTTTTTATAGCACACAAAATAACTAAGAAAATTAAAAGAGTTAGAATATCTCCCCTGATAGAAGAATTGCAGTTCTAAGGTGCAAGCCAACCATTCCCAGATTTAGAGCATTGATGTCCTCAGCAATAATTAAACCCTAAGAAGGAAGAAAATCCTGCACAATAGAATAAATAGTGGCATATAGAAGAAACTATAATGCACACATTAAAACATCAGAGAAAAATATACCAACACAAAATAACTTAAAAATACGAAACAGAAAAATAAACTAATATACAAGATCTCCATCAGCAAGGAGATAAGATCAGCCCTCCATGTCATCCCCCTCAGCAGTGTGGGATGACTCAGCAAATGAAGGGTCTGGTGGTACTGGTTGCCTTGGTGTATGGGACCACCATTCCCAGATTTGATCCAAACCATGGATCCATGTTAAGAACTCTTTGAAGCTTTGATTTTTCCGAGAGATAGAGTCTCGGTGTCTCTTGTCAAACTTCAGCTCTCGGTGTCTCTTCCAACTTGTATCAAAGAATTTTACCCCTTCCTTTCTTCTTGCCTTCTTCTTTGTAGGAGTATGCCTCCTTTGAGGCGTCCTTACCTCTTTGACATCATCAATTAAATTTTTAGGAAGATCTTTCACTTCCACTTTCGGGGTTCCATCTTCTTTGTCCTCATCTTTGAGATTTTGAGGAAGCTCAACTGCTACATCTTTTTCTTCCTTAAACACTTCAAGACTAAAACAATCGTCTATGTGAGAAGACTGTTTTAAAGAATCAAATACATGAATAGTAACAGTCTCATCATTCATTCTTAGCTCGAGCTTCCCACTTTCAACATCAATCAGTGCTCGAGATGTAGCTAAGAAAGGTCTACCCAGCAAAAGTGGCATTTCAGCTCCTCCTTCCATACCTAACACTACAAAATCAGCAGGGAAGATGAACTTGTCTACCTTCACAAGAACATCTTCTATTATTCCACTAGGCTTTCTTACAGACTTATCAGCAAGTTGAAGAGATGCCAAAGTGGGTTTCAAATCAGTTATCCCCAAAGATTTACAAACAGACAAGGGCATTAAATTTATACTTGCCCCAAGATCACACAAGGCTCTACCAAATTTGGTGTTCCCAATTTCAATAGGAATATTGAAGCTCCCTGGATCATGACGCTTAGGCGGGAACTTCTTTGTAATTATAGCACTACACTCTTCAGTGAGTGTCACCGTTTGGCATTCCTGCAACTTGTGCTTTCTTGACAAGAGGTCCTTCATAAACTTGACATAATTTGGCATGCCAGCCAAGGCTTCAGCAAAAGGGATATTTATATGCAATTTCTTGAAAATATCAAGAAATCTGCCATATTGTTGCTTTTGAGCATCCTTATTGAATCTGCCAGGATAAGGTGCCATGGCTCGCACATATTCAGGACTCAGCTCAAACTTATTCTTTTCAGCAACAATAGGAGGCTCTTTTTCTTCACCTTTCTGAATAGGTGTTTGGACATTAGAAGGAATCTCCTCTTCTTTTTCTGGCTCCTCCACCACCTTAAGCTTTTCTGGAGCTCCTACCACCTTACCACTTCTAGTTGTGATAAACATACAATCATCCTTGGAATTTTTAAATGTGTTACTAGAGGAAGTGCCTAAATTTTTATCAGCAACTTGCTTAGCCAGCTGGCCAACTTGATTCTCTAAATTCCTGATAGAAGCATTCATGTTTTTAGTGGTGGCCCTAGTCTCTTCCATGAAGGCATTGGAGTGTTGGGCCATTTGTCCAACTAACCTTTCCAAATCAGAAGGCTCCTTAGCTTGGACTGGTGGAGGCTGCAAGTAGTTGTTGGAATTGTAATCCAGTCCTGTGCCTTGAGTTCTCCTCTGAAAATTGTTATTTCCTGAAGGGAAATTCTGATTCCTAGGAATGTTTCTTGGTGGAGACCTTTGCTCATACCATACTCCATTCACCTGCACTTGTTGAGGAGAGTTAGAAGATAATAAAGATGAGCATTCATTGGATTCATGCTCACCCTTGCAATATTCACAAACCACAGATGCAACTTGCATAGTGGAAAATTGCATCTTGTCCAGCCTTGAGGTCAAATTTGCTAGCTGTTGTGCTAACAATTTATTCTCAGCCAGAACCGCATCATTGTTATCCAGGTGTAGAATCCCTCTCTTAGGCTTGGCTGTCAAACATTCATTTTCATTGGCAGCCATTCTTTCTATTAACTCAAGAGTCTCATTTGCTCTCAAGGATTTGATGCTACCACCTGCTGCACCATTCAGCACCATCCGAACTTCAGGTTTACACCCATTGAAAAAAATTCGGACTTGATCACCATTAGTCATGGGATAATGAGGACATCTCCTCATTAGATCTTTAAAGCGGTTCCAGGCTGCACACATAGTTTCACCCTCAGCCTGGGTGAAATTGGTGATATCATTCACCATCTGGTTAAACCTCTCCATGGAAAAGAACTCAACAAAAAATTTATTTGAGAGACTCTCCCATGATGGAATACTTCTTGCTGGTTGCCTTTCCAACCAATTCAAAGCCTTCCCTTTAAGAGCAAAGGGAAACAGTCTCAGCCTGATTGCATCATTGGACACCTGGGGGTGTTTAGTGAAGTCACAGATCATCAGAAATCTGTCAATGAACCTGTGAGGGTCCTCATCAGCCTCTCCACCAAACTGAGCTCTCTCCACCAATTGAATATTGGAAGACTTAAGCTGCCAATTATTGTTACTAATATCAGGTTGAACAATGCTTGAGTTAGGCATATTAAAAGATGGAGTCAGAATAGTATCCATGAATGGATTGTCTGCAACATTGTTTAAGGCCATGATTTGTGATTCTTCAGGCAGAGTTTCCTGTTTCTCTTTTCAGTCCTTGTGATCTCAGAATCAAATGGAAATTCTGCAGTTTTAACTCGCATACAACTCAGAAAAGAGATCAGTAGCACTTTTTAACAAGAATAAAAAAAAATCAAAAAAAATTAAAAATAAAATAAAATAAATAAAAATATTCACAAATATTCACAAATCCAATCCTAAAGATCAAGAATATATGATATAAGATAAACCAATTCCCCGGCAACGGCGCCAAAAACTTGATGCTCTCCGGCAAGTATACCGATCGCACAAGTAATAAAGTGATAAATACAGTTCGTCTCCACAGGGATTAGATCTAATATCAAGTAAAAATTTTCTTAAAGAATGGAAGTTTTCAAATAGGGTTTGTGTGACAAATATTGTCAAATTGAGTGAAATTAAAAATAAAGACTTATTTTTGTGTTTTTGAATTGAAAAAGAAAACAATACAATTGAAAATTGATTTTTAGAAAAATATGAGAAAAGTATTGTAGCCAGGGTTCATTCACCAAATGATCCCCGCTTTTTACTCCGGATTGATTTATAAAAATCATTTATATAATTACTCAGATAAATTATCATCTAAAAGATTTAATAGTTAACCCTCAATTCCTTGCAGGGTTAACCCTTTAATCCCATGAGAAACCCCAATTCCTTGCAATGTTTCTCATGGGATCAAGCAATGGGCGTGATAATTTAAGCATCTGCAATCGTATACACGTCTATTCCTAGCACGCATACAGATTGTTATCTTACCCCTTTCGAGATCAAAACCCCAATATTCCTATCTAGGATTTTGATCCTCAGAATATCCCCAACTATCAGATTGATCAATTCTAATAAAGGGAATATAAAATTCGCACAGAGTAAAGATAAAGATAATTATATAAATTAAAAATCACAAATCAATCCTTCATGTCAAGGGTTCACATATGGATCGTGACCCTGACTACAATAAAAATGATCTAGCTGATCAACATCATGATCGCTGATCTAAAATTCAACATAAACTAAAAATAAAATAGAAAGAAAAAGATGAAGAAGATGAAGAACGAAGAACGCGAAGAACTCCACAGCTCCCCTTTCTTCTCCCGGTCCAGATCTGAATGAATGGAATGGTGGAGGACCACCCTTTTATACTTGAGTTTCTGGGCGTGGTCCATGTGAGGTTGCGTGTATAGATAAGGATGACACTTCAGCGTGATGTAATGCTGACAATGCATCCTATCTTTATTTGCTACAGTGCCAGCTGTACTTTGACTCAGCGCTTTGATTGCAGATTCTTTCCTTAATTGCTTCAGCGCTAATTGAGGATAGTTTGAAATGTGATGTAATGAGCTTTAAATGCTGATCCTTGTGATGTTCCTCTCAAAGTGTCTAGATCTGCCTCCCAATTTCTGAGTTCCACCTTCGGGTTTTGTGAAGAGTTCTATTTACAAGACTCTTTTTTCTTCGCACAGCACAATAATTCTTTCCCAAAAATGTCGTGAAACGTATAACTGAAGATTTAATTAAAACTTATTACGTAACTGAAGAATTAAATTAAAACTTATTACGTAACGTCAGAATTTAATTAAAACCAGTTTTGAATTCAAATTTTGAATTCAAAATTTCACTTCTTTTTCCTGTAAAAACACAACTAAAATGTGCATATTATTGACATACAAAGAATCAACATAATTAGCAAATATGTATTTAAATTGCTCTCTTATGACTCAATTCTTGTCAATTTTAACACAGAAAAATCACACTTGCCAGAGGCACATCACTGGGCTAGGTCCATTTCTTTGAGCCTGGTTTTGTTGAGATGGGTTGTCATTGTGGCTTCGTCCGCCATCCCGCCGGGGTTCAATTATTCCCCTCAAGCGATGCTCTAGGTCACGGATTGCTCTCAGATGTTCATCACGCATTGTTCGGAGGTCGTGCTGGCATTGAAGGTTGGTACGATTCTCCATCTCCGTCATGCGTTGTAGAACGACGGCAAGAGCATTCTGGGCCACCCAGGATTCGGGATCGACCGACTGGGCGATATTCCCGGCTAATTCCCTGGCAGGTAAGGACGGGTTTGTCCTAGGTGGGGCCAAAGCGTCTGACTGATGCCGCTCCTGCCTCATTGGGGTAGAAGCAGTGTCAGAGACGTCTTCGCTGAGATGGACGTGATCGTGGTCCACACCATCATTCGGCTGGTTTTGGGGTTGATTGATCTCTTCCAAAACCGGATCCAACGGTGGATTTGGCTGACTGTTGCTTCTCGTGTGGACCACCATTGTTTAGTCGTGGGTTCGATTCCCACAGACGGCGCCAATGTTCTGTCTTAGAGACAGGAATGTTCAGCCCTGTTAGGCTGATGGGTCAATTTGGATCGTATGGCCTTGGTTAGGAGTATCTATTGCAAAGATATCCCTAAACCTAGCTTGATCGTCAAATACAGAGTAAAGTATATGGTTGTAGTACCAGTGTAGTGAAGATAGTGAATTTAGTCAATAGCGTGTGTTTTACCGTCGAATAGCCCTTCCTTTTATAGGGGCTGTTCCTAGGGTTGAAATGTGGAGCTGAGTTGTCATGGCGTGGTGGCCATTACAGCTTGGTCGGCCGTTACGGGTGGTAACGTGCCGTGCGTTACGTGCCGTGCGTTACGTGCCTTTAAATGTAATCCGTTATGTCGTCCGAGATTTATCTGTGGCCGAGCTTGAGCGTCGCCGGGTTGCCTTAATGGGCTTGATTACGTGGGCCTCTCACCGGGTTGCTGAAGTGGGCCGATTATGTGAGCCTTTCGCACAGGCCCATAACAATTAGAACTGGGTCAAATTTAAACAATCTTTACAAGGTTAAATTTGGTTTAGCTCTGGTGATTAAACACTTTATTTTGAATACTAAATCATGCATCCCATTCCCATATTCCGCACAAGCGGTACACAAATGATTAAATTGAGACAAATTTTGAGAAGTAAATTACTAATTTAAAAAAAAATGATCTTGAGAAAGAAATATTAAAACGAATAATTTTTTCGCTTAACAACTTGCCTTTTAAGAATGGATTATTTTCTAATTTTCATTATTTGATCTGGAATAATCATGAAACGATATATTCATCCAACAATTCAACTGAATTATGAAAAGTGTCACATTTGTATCACGTGCTAAGATAAATAAGAACTCCAATTTTTGTTTATACCCATTTTCTTAGAATATTAATTTAGTTTTTAAAATATTATTACATCAATTAGGTGCTGAATAATTTTTGACATCAACATAGTTAGAAAGTTATTATTAATTGAGATTAAATTAATAATATTTGATGATAATAAATAAGAATTTGAAGAAATATATAACATTTTGATATACTGTTACGCATCCTAATCAGCCCAAGTTTATCACAAGGCTAAGAAATAATTCATTTTCATAATATTATTGATGAACTAGTTAGAACTCCAGGGTTCAATATTTATTTTGAAGATTCTCAGTATCCTAATGCAAAGGTCATGAATGAGATCATGCGAGAAATGATAAAAATTGTTTGGTATGATATTTTTATGGCAAACTTAATTCTGAACAAAGGAGAGAGCTCGATCTAACACCTAGCCAATCAATCCTGCACAGCGATGACTAAAAGAAAAAAAGTCATTTTCAAAAAAGTCACTTTAGTCAAAGTTATTTTAATGATTTGAATTGTAGTGTGCTAAAATCAAAAGTTACTTTACCGCTTTGTATTATAGTGTGTTTTGTCAAAAAAAAAAAACTATTTTTTAGTTCTTGAATTGTAATATTTAGTCAAAAGTAGTCGTTGGTGTGTCATTATCATGCCTGCCTATGATGTAAGATTTGACATTTGTGTTCTACTTCCTTGTCTATAGAATGAAGCTTGTTATTTATAAGATGGAAGAGACTGAACTAGAAATAAAATTAGTGTGTTCTTATCTCCTCGAATACTTTTTATAAGTTTCTATCTTCTTTCCGAAAACCTAGTATAGTTTTATTACCATAATATCTTCTAAAAAAGAAGAAAATATGCTCTAAATTTACCTTTTTAAGGGATTCTATGCATCACAAAACTTTTGATAATGGTCTATACATATATTTTACGATCCTTTCGTCTTTAAGAAGAATCCATGGGTGATAGTCTAAAAAGAGTTATAAGGTGAGGGGTGAAAAACTCTGTAAGAGATGGTAAAGATAACTAATCTATAGATACTTAAGGATTGGAAGGCTCTCATCTCCGTATTCTTTAAAAAAGAATTAAAATTAAAATTAAAAATTTAATCTAAAGGAAATTCTCAAAGAAAAAAAAACTCAAACTTGGCACGATTTTTTGACCATCTTGATGCAAAATTCGAAACCATTAACCTAATAGGCGCAAAATTTTTAAAAAATTTATCAAAATAAGGGGAAGGATCTACTTATCACAAAATTTTTTTACCACATTTATAACCAATCTTATCACTGTTGATTTTCGTCAATCTAACGGTTGTAATTTATTGAAAATTATTGGGTTATAATTTTAATTAATTCTTAATTCTTAATAAATTACAACCGTTAGATTGACGAAAATCAATGCTGATAAGATTGGTTGTATAAGAGGAAAACTTTTTTAGTAATAAATAGGTCTTTCGCTCAAAATAATGTAGGAAGACACATCAAGCATTCAAGTCACATATACAAAAAATACACGATTTGTGCATAAGCGAACGCAGAGTTAGACACTTGAATTTTCCATTAATCCAGTAATTTTTTTTCTGATTTTGGGTGAAAACACCAACTCACACTTTGGTAATAATATGCAAATTAGCCTTACTCTAGTAATTAAAAAAAAATTAGAAAAGAAAACAACTAGGGTCGTGTTTGGCAAAACTTTCAAAAATCCTGTTTCTGTTTGCCCTTTTGCTTGTTACTGTGAAAACCTAGGAAGGAGGAGTAGCACGAAATCAAAAAACGAAGAATGTTTGGTGCAAGAAATCTGCAGAGGCATTGCTTCAAGCCACTCTCTTCTCTCCTTCAACTTCAATCCAATCTCTTCAAGTAACGTTTTGTGTTTTCCCTTTTGTACAAATCATGAATTAAAAATAAAAAGTGATTCCGCTCAGAAATGCCTAAACCCCATTTTCTCTTTCAGCTCAAAGTTTATTCCTTTACTTGGTTCCTCATCTCTTTCTTACTAAAGCTTCTCCCTTTTATTACTCTATCTCTCTTCCAATCTCTTCTTCTACTTTATTTATTTATTTATTTTTAAGCAACAATCACTAAGCCTTGTTATTAATATGATTTTGATTGATTTTGATTTGTTTTGTGTCAGAAATGTTGTACCTTTAGGACATACATGGGAGCAGAACAACATTGTTAAAGACTCAGCATACGATGAAGTTAGTTTTTCTTGTTATGTTAAGCGGTTGAATGTTTTGAATGGATTATCCTTATCTCGGGCAATGTCAACATCGAAAGGAAGGAGTATGAGGAGCAAGGTGGAAAGGAGAATGCAGAAAGAGTCTGGTAAAACATTGAGGGAAATTCGAAGAGCTAAGAAATTGAAGAAGAAACTTATGACCGAGGAGGAGAGGCTCATTTACAATCTCAGAAGAGTATATTATCTAAACCTTCCTATTACCCTTTGGACTTCACTTTGTAATCCATGTTTTCACTTTCATATATTGTTATCTTAGTAGCTTATATTAGCTTTGGACAAAGACTCTTTGCAATTGAATGTCTCCTATTGAAAATGGGAATACATCATATGGCACAGACCATGCCTGAGTTTTATGCGTTCAAATTTATGATATAGTTTGTAAGAGTTTCCTGAACTTAGATTTCTGTTCAAAATTTTGCAAGCTCAAGAGTTTCCATTATTACAGCTTATAACATATTTGTATGATCGTTTTGTTGATTGATTGAATACTATGAGACCCAATAAGGAAGTGAAAATTGGGTTGTTGGGTTGATAAGAGATGAGAACTATCTTTGTGTGTGTGTGAGAGAGAGAGAGAGAGTACTGCTTGAGATTCTTCTTGTTTCTTCGATGTAGAAATTGAATATTCCCCATTAGCTTTAAGTTATTATTTCATATCAGTTGCTTCTTTTGCTTTTTATGTTTGTTGTAGTATTTGTTAGATGAACATTTGATTAAATCTTATTTGCCTGCCTTCCAAATATTGCAGGCCAAGAAGAAAGTGGCATTGCTACTACAAAAACTCAAGAAATATGAGCTACCAGACCTGCCTCCTCCTCGGCATGATCCGGAGCTCTTAACACCTGAACAGCTTCAGGCATTTAAAAAAATTGGCTTCAGGAATAAGAACTATGTTCCGGTTGGTGTTCGTGGAGTCTTCGGAGGAGTTGTGCAAAATATGCATCTCCATTGGAAGTTTCATGAGACTGTGCAAGTTTGTTGTGACAACTTCCCCAAGGAAAAAATAAAAGAAATGGCTACAATGCTTGCAAGATTGAGTGGTGGGATTGTGATAAATGTTCATAATGTGAAAACAATCATTATGTTCCGTGGTAGAAACTATCGCCAACCCAAAAATTTGATACCTATTAACACCCTTACAAAGAGGAAGGTACGTTTGCATTGTTGTATTCCTTGTTGGACTGTACCACTTTCTGGCTGTATTTAAACGGGGTTGTGATGCTTTGCCTGTAGTGGTTGAGGTGCCAAAGCCTTAACTTCAGAATCATGAATTATAATATTTAGGTACCAATAGTGTTCATTATAATGGAAAAGTAATGATACATGCCTGTTTATTATAGCTGTATTGGTAAGATTGCTTTGACACTCGCCCTCACCCCCCTCCCCAAATCTCTATTAAAAAAATTCCCTAAAAGAATTTATTGGGAGAAAGAAAAATCATTTTCTAAATCATCCCAAACATAAGTTAGTTCGGGACAGTTTGTTAATGGCTTAACAGAAATGAAATGCTTTGGTTTAAATGATTATGCTTTCATGACAACCTTTATGAAAATATGACTATGTTCAGATGTAGGCTTGACTGCTCAAATCTGATTTCTATTTTTCCTTTTTTTTAAACCGTCATTTTGGTCCCTAGTTACGGACTTATGGTATCTACTATACAAAGAACTTGATACTGAGGAGGTAATGTATTCGTTCCTGTTGTTGTATACAGGCTCTATTCAAGGCCAGATTTGAGCAAGCTCTTGAATCCCAGAAATTAAACATAAAGAAAATAGAACAGCAGCTCCGACGAATGGGAGTAAATCCTGAGGATCCAACTGCCATGGCCAGCATCCAGAGAGTTGCTTCCACATTCTTCAATGCCATTGACAAGAAAGAGGGAACCCCTTATGTATTCCATGAAGGCAAGCAGTCAATAACAGAACCTACTGAAGGTTTGGAAGAGTCAGAGCCTTCTATCGATAGTGATCAGGAAGAGTTAGATCAATTCATCGCCGAGATAGAGGATGCAGCCGATAAAGAATATGAAGCTGAAGAGGCAAAAGAAAAAGAAGAGTTTGGCAGAATTAGATATTGGAACAGAGAAGAATATGGTGGAAGATTCAGAAGATCAGATGATCCAAGAAATGATGATTATGATGGTGAGGTTAGAGGCTCAAGGGTTCTTCGGCAGACTACACGTCCTAAGCGTCGGGCTAGCGATAGTGATGATGAAGAGAATGGTCATTCTGAAGACGATGATGAGTGGCATTCCAGTAATATCGCAGATGATAGTGATCTTGATAGCAATTCTGATGGCTCTATTGAAGCTAGAGACTCCTTAAAGGAAAGTATGCAGAAAAGGGAGAGGCGGAACAATGTTCATACGGGTAGGGCCCGAGTTAATAAAAGTTCAAGTAGACATGCTGAAGCTAAATCTAGGAGGAATATGGCCATAGAAGATTCCGAATCAGAAGGTATGTTGAGTGATGTTGAAAATGCAATGTGGGAGTCTGATGAGGAAGAAAATGGCTCAGGTAACTATAAGAGCAGCAGCAGTGATGATGAGTATTCATATCAAATAAAGAGAGACAGAAAGAATGTTGTAAGGGGTCATGAGGGTAAGGTTGATGATTCTGCTCAATATCATAATAGCTTTGATGCAAAAAAGAGTGTGAGAGGGAGGCAAGAAGGAATTAGTAGTATTGATTCTGAATCCATAGATATATTTAGCAATTCAGAAAACTTGATGTGGCTTTCAGATGCTGAGGAGGACTCAAGAGTATCAAGAGCTGATGGATACAGTAGAAGGGACACTGGGGATGATTTGGACAACACCACAAATTCACATTGTAATGTGATCAAAAGTGATATCCATAAGAGGAGAACACCAAAAGAGGCTGATGAGGCTTGGGACAGTGACTAGCCCAGTTAATGTAAGACCATAATCCATTGTGGTATTTAGACTTTGTTGTCTTACAAGCATACTTGAACAAATAATTGGACCAAACAAAATCATGAAGGTATAAAGCCCAATATGGCCCGATTATTCAGTCATGTAGATTCCTCTCACTATTATCTTAGCCTCAAGATTAATGTTAGAGTAAAGTCCCTTTTTGAGTACCTAACAAAAGTACGGTCCTTACTTTAATCCCTTATAAAAAAAAATATTCATAGTAGTCTTTTTTTAAGGACTAAATTGGATCTTCATTAAATTTCTGAGGCATCATATTTTCAAAGAACTGGAACCGTAGAGGGACCAAAAGTTGACTTTTTTTTAAGGAATGAAAGTGGGGATCATATTTTTTGTTAGAGATCCAAAAGGGATTTTACTTTTAGAGTAAATACCCTTTTCGATCCTCAGCAAATTTTACAATGCCCGCTTTAATCCCTAGCAAATAAAAATGTTATTCGTGGTTCCTAAGAAATTCAAAATGGACTCATTTTAATCCTTTTGTGGGACTAATATGGGTCTTTTTTGAATTTGTGAGAGATTACGATTTCAACTAAATGGATCCATTTTGAATTTCTTAGAGATCTGGGAATGAGGTTCACTCGGTTGAGGAGTTCAATTTAGAAGCTGAGTGGTTTATAGATCCCAGACAACTATTTGTTGGGCCAAAAATTGGGGAAGGTGCTCATGCCAAAGTCTATGAAGGAAAGTAAGTCAAACTAGATTATTTGTGTGTTTGTTTATATTTTAATTTTTCTGGGTTCTGTTTTCTGGAATCAATTTTGGTTATTGAATCCTTCTATCATAAAAAGTTCTATTTTTTTATATAAGATTTAGCTCAAAGTTTGTTTTGATTTCTAAGTGAGCACTTTCATTTAGATTTATATCAAATTTCAGAGTCACGGTTTGGACTAATCTGTTTGGACAAATACACATTCTGCATCCATTAGATAAGAGTATTTGCTGACATGTTGAGTTGTTCTTGTTGGATTTTCTGATTGCAGATATAAAAATCAGAATGTTGCTGTTAAGATTATTAACATGGGAGAAACCCCATAAGAGATTTCAAAGAGAGAGGCTCGGTTTGCCCGAGAGGTTGCTATGTTGCTTTCAAGGTAAATGACAGCAGATCATAAGACAGTTAAACTTGCTGATTTTGGTCTAGCCAGAGAAGAGTCCTTAACAGAGATGATGACTGCTGAAATGGGAACATATCGTTGGATGGCTCCAGAAGTACTTCCTAATTCTCGAAACTTTGAACATTTATTGATTTCCTAGATGGGTTGTGCCATATTAAGTAATTTATCATTACTTTCCTGTTTGGTGGCAGCTTTGTTACTCTAAGACAAGGTGAGAAGAAGCATTACAACCATAAGGTGGATGCCTACAGCTTTGCAATTGTGTTGTGGGAGCTCATCCATAATAAGTTTCCCTTTGAAGGCATGTCTAATCTACAGGCAGCATATGCAGCTGCTTTTAAGGTAAACGACATTCTGATGTTTACTTGATAGTTAATTTTGCTTAATATGGCTCGTGAGTTACCTCGAAAAAATAGCTCGTGAGTTGACTCGAAATTTGGCTCGCGGGTTGGCTCGAAAATTGCTCGTGGGTTGGCTCGTTTTCAGCATATTTAAATGAACCAGTAGTATTAACGCACCAGCTATGTGGCTTCGATCAGCTTAAACAAAGGCTTACAAATTGAGAAATAAAAGCAAAATATTCTAGTTTTGAATTTTCTTCACAACAAACTTGCATCAACATCAAGAAAATATCATAACCACTTGTTATCAAGTGGGTAAGATATTTAAACTAAACAGAGCCAGCACAACCTAATAATATAAAAATAGTAAGGATGTGAAAAGATTAGGGACTTAGGTTTAGAGAAGGAAGAAAGACGATGACAACATGTGTGAGTTTTGGCCATTTTTGTATATTATATTTTTTATTTTTTATTAAAAAAAAACTCAACCCGCGAATGACTCGTTTAACCCGCAGGTTGGCTCATTTTTTTTTCGAGCCGACTCGGGTCGGCTTAGCAATTTTTGCCAACCCAACCCGACTCATTTTTTGACGGGTTACGAGCCAACCCGACGAGTTGGCTCATTTTTGCCATACCAACTAACCTTATTTCAATCCCTACTTACGTGCTTTTAAGGCACAAAGATATATAAATTTTATGCATAAATTTTATTATATTTAAGAAAATGACCTATTATTATATTGTTATTATGATCTCATGCATTTTTGCACATACCACTGCTGTTACCCTTAGGATAAGAAGAATGTCACCCGGCAGCCAATGCTGTCTCTGTCTCCCCAATGTGTTGTGGTTCCCATCGACAAGGAAAAATTAAATATCAGGACAAACAACAAAAACCTGGGGTTTAGTACACTTAAAATATTGTATCCAAGTATGTCAAATTTACTATCGGTTAAATAATATGCTTTAAATGCTCATATATAATTTGCTATAATCTTTATTATATTAAAAAAATGGCCTATTATTATATTACTGTTATTTCTTCGTTTATGAGCTTAAAGTCTATCATGGTAAAAGCAATGAGCTCCTCATTCGATTCAAAGATCCCTCACTTGGCTTTAGTAGCTGAAAATCTACTGCCATTTGATGAGTCTAACTACAGATATCCGATAAAAAAGAGGTATTCCACATGGAAGCCATTTTATCTAAATAGATAGGCTTCCAATATAGCTAAAGCATTTGATGGGAAATATCCCTTTCCTTTTCTCTTTCACAACCATTTTATTAGTTTCCGGTATCTCAATTTTAATCAATTTTCCGTCTGTCATGATGAACTCACCCCTATATCTTTATTAATGAGTACATATCCTCTTATCCTGCTTGATATAGTCAATCTTATTACATCTAATTTATTACAACTTTATGCTTGACTATAATCCATAGAAATTGATCATCTCATGTGTAATTTAACATGATCAGGTCATGTGGGAAGATCTTAACCATTAATAATTAAATCAACGGTGTTGATTGTGTAACTTCCTATCCTTATATTTTTTCTCCCTCCTCCCTTATCACCATTCACTCATCCATATACGGGGTTATAATTGCCCCACATGATATGGTCATGTTAATTAGCACATGAGAGGATCCACTCCCACTATCCATAGTTTGATCGTTGACATCTTTGCTTGTGTTAATGTAACTGCTGATTTTCTTCATTAATTCTTGATATTTATCTCAAAGCATGACACGATTAAAGAAGTATACACAAGTCACAACCTATTTTTCACTAGAAATTCTTGACAACTAATCGTAGACAAAGAATGCTGCTGTATGGGTTACCATCTGTCTCTTTTGTAAACATCATCATGGAACTAAAACTTTCCGTGTTATGTCTCATCAACAACGAATGATCGATGTTTCATTTATTTGGCAATCAGCATAGAGCTTTACTCATTTCTACAGAATTGTACATAAGAAGTCCGAGAGTTGCATGAATGATTTCCCCCTCTCATAAGTTATTTTCTTTATTTAGTGATAAACTCCAAGATATAATTTTCTTACATCAACTTATTTCACCAAAAGACATGATACCCCTCTACCAACTGCTGAAATGAAAAAAAGAAATCTTAATGGCAAACAAAACAGGACATGGCTATTCACAAGTTAAGAGTTACTACTGGACCAAAAGAAAATGTACTCATAATTTAAAGAACAAAAGTTTATTGATAAAAAAAATATTGAAGATTTTGGTTAAACTATCCCAAGAAATCAATAATTCCTAAACAATGTGTTGTTACATCACATCTAAAGGCCCATTTCCCCCCTCCCTTATTTATATATACTGGACATACTGTCAGATAGCATTTATCCTATGTGATGAGGGATACAACATCCTCTCTACAAGTGTAAGTTGACTGATTTTATCACATTTCCATTTAATATCATCATGACAACTACATTAGAGTCAATTTACACATCCAGCAAAAGCCAAAGTAAGTTTCCCATCACATATTCTTTAGTCTCTTTGTGAAATATGGCAGCAATATGCCCCACTTTATAAACCAAATTAAAAATAAATGCACAGTTCAGGGCTTGAAAAACAAATGTAGAGCTAAACACAAACTAGATTGTAATATATATCGTTGCATTGTGCAGCAAAGAAACATGATGTTCATATTTCGTAGTCTAAAATAATTGGTTTTTTTTTTAGCTTTATTGTGGCAGTTGATGAGATTCACAATGCTTCAACTGTTGATGTAGATATCATGAAATGGGCAAACAGAAAAGTGAATAGCACTGGCAGAACTTCTCACATAGAGAGATTCAAGGTTTTTTTTTTTAAAAAAAAAAAAACTGTGTGTTTTATTCCCTTTTAAAAATGAGCAAATACAGTAAACAAAAATGATTATTTATTGGTGACACAATTTTTAATGTACTTTTATGTACAGGATAAGAGCTTGTCAAGTGGAATCTTTTTCCTTGAGCTTCTGAGTGCTGTAGAGCCTAGGGTTGTCAATTGGGATGTCTGGTATGATTCCTTGCAAAGGGTACCATTTTGTTTTTGACTAATTTGTATGGAGATGAATAGATAAATAGGTCCTTTGAACAATACATAATAGCTTTGCTATTTTTGTCATCCCTATTAAATTTGTTTACTTTGTTGCTATTAAAATTATAGATGAAGAGAAGAGGTTGAATGCCACCTATATAATCAGTGTTGCACGAAAGCTTGGCTGTTCCATCTTTTTGTTACCTGAGGATATTATGTAGGTATGGTTGCCACCAGAATGTTTCATTCATATTTCTTACATAATTTTATGGGTTTTATAATTCTCATTCAATATGAGAATTAAAATTTTCCTACGTACCCTTCGATTTCCGTGCTGACATGGGTCCCACATGCTTTTTATCTCTATAACATAAGATTTAAATTCTCATTCAACATGAGAATTATAAAACCCTAACTTTATACACATAATCTGATGAGTCAATGTGATGATATGAATACAACGTACATTCCACGTCAACATAGTTTTGATGATAACAAAGAGAAATGATCAAGATCGAAGCAACATCCAAAAAGAAACTCAAATGTGAAAGCTATGCAAGCACCAAGTCTCACACATCAGTCCATGTCCATAATCTCAATTGGTATATGTTACAAACCCATTAAAGGTTTATAATAGAAGCAGAAACAGGAAAGTTTGGGCTCCCAACAACAACAAGCAAGTGGGCTCAGTCATTAGTAAGTTGCGTTCTGGCCCAAACAGTAGCAGTAATTGTGAAAGGGAGGGAAAGAATGACAATGACTACATTACCCCTCAACCGAATGACAACGTGGAAAGTGGTGACGAAGGGAATCAGTTGGAGGAGGAAGGATAAAAGGAGCATGGATAGTGGTGTGTGGGCAGCTTGGGATTTGGACTGAGGGACCCTTGTGGGTATTGGGAGAGAGTGAAGCCTCTCTATGTGCTTCACGTTATCTTTATTGCTTTGCGTTGCTTACGATTCTGTTGTGTAAACACTTGCTACTTTTACCGTTTCCTTACTGCTATTATTTTGCTGTGAATTGAATATACTGCTGTTGTTTCCTTTGTGAGAAAACGGTATTGTCTTTTTCCTTTAATTCCGTGAATCAGTGGTTGGTTTGTATCAATTGGTATCAGAGCTCCGATCTAGGAGCTCTGTGGGATGGTGTGGACGAGACAAATGGAACATCGCTTGGATTTGTTGGAAGAGGCGCTGCGTAGAGGCTGTGCTCGCCAAGAAGAAATTTCGCTGAGGATGGATGCCAATGAAGCTAGGCACCAAGAAGTGTTAACAAGGATGAACGCGAGTGAACGAGGCCTAACCGAGATCATTAGACGTTTGGATGAGTTGGCTAGAGAACGAAGGAGCAGGTCCAGAGATAGGGAGGATCATTCCGAGAACCACGATTTCGATAACCAGGGTGAGAGAAATCAAAGAAGAGGTCGAATGAATTTCCAGATGGCTAGACGGTTGGAGGTGCCCTTATTTTCCGGCGATGATGCTTTCGGTTGGATCAGTAAAGTGGAGCGATATTTCGTTGTAAATGGAGTAAACGAAGCGGAGAAGGTTAACTTAGTAATGGTGGTTCTGGAAGGGGAAGCTCTTAATTGGTTTCATTGGTGGGAAAGTAATAACCCTAATGCACCTTGTATAACACCTCATATATTTAAATGTGTATTTTAATATGATATTGTGAAGATAAAATTGATGGATTAGTGAAAATCCAAGAATTATGGCCAAAATGGGCAAAAAGGGCAAAATGGTAATTGACCAGCCGTGTATTCTGAGGCATAAATACTGAGTTAGAGATTTCATATGACAAAAATAATGCTGGAAATGGAATCAGGGCGGAAAATTGAGTGAATAGGCAAATTTGGGAAAAATTGATGAATAGTGATTTTTAAGTGTTAAATACTGTGGTGTGAGTGTACCAATAGGTGTGAAATTTTTATCAATATTTTGGGGAAATAAAAATATGTCATGGACTGGAAAAATATGTAGATTAAGAATTTATGATCGGAATTTTTATCGGGATTAAAGTTAGATCGCGTGTGGGACCCGCGGGACCAAAATCCACTTGGCCCCACACCCTCCCCATGCCTTCCTTCCCTTTTTCTTTCTTCTTCTCCCGTGAAGCTCACCATTTCCACACAAAACACCCATTTCATCTCTTCCTTTGCCATTTCCTCATTTCTTCACCAAATCTCTTGATTTTGGTGTTGAAATCTATTGTAAACAACCTTCTAGATCCATTGGTGACACTTACAAGCCTTGAATCCACCTCCTTGCTGCGTTTTTTTACCAACTCAGATCCGAACCCTTGGTGTTCTTGGAGTTTTTGGGAGCTTTTGGTCTTCCTTTGGCTTAGTGAAGCCTTGGTGGTGAACATACACTAGATTGTAAGTATATTTGTGGTATCTTTGTGGTTGATTTTGTAGATCTAGGAATTTATGCTCTAAGTCTTTAATTTTAGATGTGTGATGATAGAGAGCCCAAATGGAAAAATGCTATTAGATGAAAAGGCCTTAGAATCATACTTGTAAGCTAGAAATGCTATGATAATTTTTGGTGAAAAAGTTAGGTTTTTAACTTATGAAAATTTGAGGAATTTTCATGAAAATTGAGGTTTGGTGTAATTTGGAATTGTTGATTGTTGTAGGGTGCCTCACACGGACGTGATTGTAAAAGGTTGAATTGGAGCATACGTTTGGAAAGGATTTGCTTGTGTTGAGGTAAACCCTTGGAACTTGGGTTTAATCCCTTGTGTGCTCCACCACACCTAGTGGAAGGTTGTGGTTGGATTATGTGTTTATGGCATTGTGTGATTATGTGCTTGTATGCCATATTGCTTGAATTGTGTGAAAATTGTTTGGTCACTGGCCAGTTGACGTGTGTTGGGTTTGGACATCCGCTGGTTTCATTCCGTGTGGGAATGCCAGTTGGGTATGCCGTGGGGTCGACTCTGGGAGCGACACCAGGATGAGCCAAACGTGGGACATCCGCCGGATAGGGCTCATGAGGAGTTCCGGTTGGGTTTGCCATGGAGTCTTCTCAACCATGGGAGAGGCGTCAAGATTGTCTCGGGAGTTATATGATGGAGTCCTTGAACGTAATCCAATTGTGGATGTTCTCGGTTTGTCTCCAGTTGGTGGTGATATTGTATTGCATGCATATTATATGATGTTATATTTGCACATTGAGTGAGCCATGGAGTGGAGAGAGCCTCTAGCTCCATTGGTTTACTGAGATATATTTGTATATCTCACCCCGTGTTTGGGGGACCACATTTCAGGGCATTATGAGCCGGGAGGAGCTTCGGGCAAGAAGCCCGCCTAGTGGACACTGTGGATTGCTTATGGTGCATGGAGCTTGCATGACATTTTGGAGGAGTTTATGGAGTGCACATAGCATGACATTAGTATTTTGAGACTTAGGTCATGAACATTTTGCATGATGTTGTTTCCATGCTTTTGTAGTGTTCATGATTACTTTCTAAGTCTTGTGTATTGCTTATTATTCATGACATGGATAATTGTATATTTTGAGTGAGCATGGGACTTGTCCATAGCCACATTCATTGCATTTGAAGTCTTGATGATTATGTTGTAAAATGGTCCATATTTGTTGTAAAATGGCCATTATATTGAGGACTTTGTAAATGATGCATGATTGAATGAAAATGCATGATGGAAGGGCCTAGAGCCTACATTAGAGTATGTTTATGTGTTGAGTGGAGTACTAAGGGGTTAGGGATGGATTACACAACTCTTTTTGGGCTGAAAATGCTGTAATCTGTCACTTTTACTGCATAGTAATCGACTACCCAAGCATGGTAATCGATTACCATGCAACAGGGGACGAAATAAATGCTACTGTCTTCACTGGTAATCGATTACCATGTGAGGTAATCGATTACCCAAGATTGGTAATCGATTACCAGAACAGAGGATGCAAAATTTTAGCTACTGCCTCATTTTTGACAGGTGGTAATCGATTACCACCCACTGGTAATCGATTACCACAGTGTAATTTTCGAAAATTCAGGTTTTCTAGACTAACAAAAAGGGGCTTAACTTGGTGTGTAGGACTCCAATTGGTACGTGGTTTGAAACCACGCGTAGCTAACGTAAAGGACTATAACATGGTAAATCGTGAGAGTAAGATGGTGAGTTTAAATGAGTTGAATAAAAAGAAAGATTGGTGATGTTAGTAGAATGTATGATTCCGCGAATTGCATTTACAATTATAGTGTTGTTTTAATTGATTACGGAAAAAGTTATTGTTATGAAAAGGAATATGATAAAAAAAAAAAGTTGCCCGTAATTTAATTAACCCAATTACTGTGATTGTAACTGCGCTTAATATCATAATCAATGTTAACAATACCGGTGTACAACGGGCTGTTACATTTTATGGTATCAGAGCAGTTTTGTGAGGGAACCCTGATTGTGTGTGTTTGTATCTTGTGTTCTATAGCTATCTGTGAAGTATTTATGATTAATGTATATGTGATTCCTCAGTGTGGGTCTGATCAACTCATTCCTTTGTGTTACATGTACAGATATCATGAGTAGGGCGCGTGGTCGCCGTGGGGCACGTGGTGCAGGTCCTTTGCCACCGGATTCGGTCACTGCAGTCCTGAATGCTCTGCAGGCGGAAACGGCTGCAAATAGAAACATGACTGAAAACCTGATGAAGACTAATCAGGATATGATGCAGGCCTTTATGGCTGAAATGAGGGCTGATAGAGATCGTCCTAGGAGGGATAATTCACCTCCACACACGGCTACAGTGACTCCTACACCGACGCCATCTGTTACTCCTCAACAGGGGGAGAGTGGGGCTAGTCACCACACTGGTGAGGCTAGTCATCACACTACTGACCCTAGCTATGTTCCTGATCCGTCATCTGTTGCCCAATCCACTGGGGCTACGGGGCAGGTGCTTGATAATGCTGATGACGAGCGCAGGCTCATATCTTTTAGGAAACATAAGCCACCCGCATTTCTGGGGTCAAGGGACCAAAAGGAGGTTACTGCTTGGCTGAGGGGAATGGATAAGATTTTCCAAGTGATAAGATGCCAAGATCCGCAGAAGTTATTGTATTCGGTTTATATGCTGGAGGGTGATGCCCAGGAGTGGTGGGACAATGTGTCTCGCCCATATGTTATTCAGGGTGAGGTTATTTCTTGGACGATGTTCGAAGGTCTGTTTCATGAAGAATATTTTCCCCGTGATGTTCGGCAGGCAAAGCAAGGTGAGTTTGATAGCCTTGTGCAGGGAGTCATGACTGTGGATGCCTATGTGGCAAAATTTAATGAACTTGTGAAATTTGCAAATTATGGAGGTACTCTACCTACTCCGGAGTTCTTGTCAGCTAAATTCCAAAGAGGGCTGAATGAGAAGATTGCAAAAAGAATGTCTAATACTGCGGTGAGAAACTTTGCTGATTTGGTGACCCAATGCAAGAGGGTCGAGACTGTGTATGGTAGGTACCCGAAATCTGGTACGACAAAGGAACAAGATGTTAAGAGGACACCTGGTCC
Organism: Gastrolobium villosum; assembly: GCA_032173675.1. Classification (NCBI taxonomy): domain Eukaryota; kingdom Viridiplantae; phylum Streptophyta; class Magnoliopsida; order Fabales; family Fabaceae; genus Gastrolobium; species Gastrolobium villosum. The sequence goes on along the minus strand of JAVKPL010014317.1, from coordinate 38,884 downwards.
TTCTGGTAATACTAATAGAGGAGGCTTCAATAATAATAGAGGTAGGGGGTTGCATGTAAGGAAGCCTCCTGGTCAGTTCAAGCGGGGTGGAAACCCTGGTGGTGGTGGTGCTGCGGACAGATATTTTACCCCACAATGTGTGAAGTGCAGGAAATACCACAAAGGTGTATGTGGTGCTGGTCCGTTGGCTTGTTTTAAGTGTGGTCGGAATGGCCACTTTGCTAGAGATTGTCCATCTTCTTCGGGGCAGGCTGCGAATCTGCAGGCCTTGCCGACCGCTACTGCTACTGTTACTCCTACTGCTGCTGTTCCTACTGTGGGACGGGTATATACTACAAATGCTCAACATACTGAAAAGGCTCCGAATTTGGTAAAAGGTATAATTTTCCTCTCTAATGTTGATTTGTCTATGTTATTTGATTCGGGAGCAACACATTCTTTTGTGGCGGACTATGTGGCTAAGGCGTTGGACTTAAAGGTAACACGAATGGTTCCTCCGATGCGTATTACTACCGCTACAGGAGAGGTTAGTGAATCGTCTTGGATTTGCGAAGATGTGAAGTTCACCTATTTAGGCAGGGTTTACACATTGATTTAATTATCTTACCCCTGGCCTCTGTAAATTTGATATTGGGGATGGATTGGTTGTCTCGGAACTGCGCAATGATTGATTGTTGCGGGAAGAGGTTGTTGCTATCTCACGAGAGGCCGTCTGTTTGTCCGTCTTTGTATTTGTCTGTCAGTCAAACTGTGAAGGCCTTGAAGGCTGGAGATCTGGGTTATGTCCTTTTGGGCGGATTGGTGGGTGACAAAAAGGAGGAGATTTCTTCTATTCCGGTTGTTAATGAGTTTGAGGATGTATTTCCTGATGAGATACCGGAATTTCCGCCTGAGAGAGAGATTGAATTCTCGATTGACCTATTGTCTGGTGTGGGGCCGATCTCCTTGGCTCCATACCGGATGTCGCCACTTGAGTTGGCCGAGTTGAAGAAACACATTGAAGAATTATCTGCAAAGGATTTTATCAGGCCGAGTGTGTCTCCGTGGGGAGCACCGGTGATATTTGTGAAGAAAAAGGATGGTAGCATGAGATTGTGCACTGACTACCGACAGTTGAATAAGGTGACTATTAAGAACCGGTACCCATTACCGCGCATTGATGATTTATTAGATCAGATGAGGGATGCCTGTGTGTTTTCGAAGATTGATCTCCGGTCCGGATATCACCAGATTCGGATTAAACCGGAGGATGTACCTAAAACAGCTTTCCGATCCAGATATGGACATTTTGAATATCAAGTGATTCCTTTTGGGCTTACTAATGCCCCTGCGGTGTTCATGGATTATATGAACCGCATCTTTAAACCGTATTTGGACCAGTTTGTAATTGTATTTATTGATGACATCTTGATCTATTCAAAGAGTAAGGAGGAGCACATCGACCATTTGAGGACTGTGTTGCAGGTGTTAAAAGATAAGAAATTATATGCTAAACCGTCTAAGTGTGAATTCTGGTTGTCTGAGGTGCAATTTTTTGGTCATGTTATTTCTGCAAGTGGTGTTGCAGTGGATCCAAGCAAGATTGAAGCGGTAAGCAACTGGGAATGACCTAAGACTGTGACTGAGATTAGAAGTTTTCTGGGGCTTGCTGGTTATTATCGCCGGTTTATACAGGGATTTTCTGCGATGGTTCTACCGTTGACCCGATTGACACGAAAGGATACTCCTTTTGTGTGGACCCAGGAATGTGAGGACTGTTTTCTGCTACTTAAAGAGAAATTGACCACTGCTCCGGTGTTAACTCTACCTGATCCGGAGGGTGAGTTTGTGTTATATTGTGACGCTTCTAAGAAAGGTTTAGGGAGCGTACTGATGCAGGAAGGAAAAGTGATTGCTTACGCGTCTAGGCAGTTAAGGCCGCATGAAGAAAATTATCCGACGCATAACTTGGAACTGGCTGCTATTGTGTTTGCCTTGAAAATTTGGAGGCACTTTCTGTATGGGATGAAATTTGCTGTGTTCAGCGACCATAAAAGCTTGAAATATTTGTTTGATCAGAAGGAGCTGAATATGAGGCAGCGTAGATGGGTTGAATTCTTGAAAGATTATGATTTTGAGCTGAAATACCACCCGGGAAAGGCTAATGTTGTGGCAGATGCGTTGAGTAGGAAGTCTGTCAATTTATCTCATATGATGATGTGGGACAATGAAGTGATTGAACAATTTCGGGACATGAAAATAACGGATTTCTTTGCAGGGAGAATGTGTGATATGGAGTTGACTCGGATTGAGAACGAGCTGCACGAGAAGATTAAAGAGACTCAAATCAGAAATGGAAGTATTAAATATTTGAAAGGCCAGAGTGGCATATCTGTTAATGAACAGGGACTATTATTATATCAGGGCAGGATTGTGGTACCCAAGGAACTTGCAGAGGAAGTTATGACTGAGGCCCATAAGGGTCAATATGCTATCCACCCAGGTGCCACAAAAATGTACCAAGATTTGAAAGTTAAGTTCTGGTGGCCTGGGATGAAAAGGGATGTTGCCGAGTACGTATCTAAGTGCTTGGTTTGTCAGATAGTGAAAATAGAGCATCAGAAACCTGTTGGATTACTTCAGCCGCTGGATATACCTGAATGGAAATGGGAGAGTATCTCAATGGATTTTGTTGTGGGATTGTCGCGAACTCAAGCTGGTTACGATTCGATTTGGGTTATTGTGGACCGACTTACGAAGTCTGCACACTTTCTACCAGTACGAGTGGATTTCACCACAGAGAAGTTGGCTACGTTGTATGTAAAGGAGATTGTGAGACTCCATGGGATACCGATTAGCATTGTTAGCGATCGGGACCCGAAGTTTACTTCACGCTTTTGGGGATCTTTGCAGCAGGCTTTTGGCACTCAGCTTCGACTGAGCACTGCGTATCACCCGCAGACTGATGGTCAGACTGAGAGGACCATACAGACACTCGAGGATATGCTGAGAGCTTGCACACTGGAACATGGTAATGCTTGGGATAAGTATTTACCACTGGTGGAATTTTCTTATAATAACAGTTTTCACTCCAGTCTGGGTATGGCACCGTATGAGGTTTTGTATGGCAGGAGGTGTCGTACGCCCACTTGTTGGACTGAGGTAGGCGATAAAAAAAGATTCGGTCCGGATTTTATGCAAGAAACAACAGTGCAAATTGAAATGATCAGAGAAAAATTGAAACAGGCACAGAATCGGCAGAAAAGCTACTATGACAATAAGCATAGACCACTGGAATTTGAGGAAGGTGACCATGTTTTTGTACGGTTATCTCTGGTCACAGGTGTTGGCCGTGCGTTGGGTGTGAGGAAGCTGAGTCCACGGTTCATTGGACCGTATCAAATTATGAAAAGAGTCGGATTAGTGGCCTATCAGCTTGCCTTACCCCCGCAGTTGTCCAATTTACATGATGTTTTTCATGTGTCGCAGTTGCGACGTTATGTTCCGGATGAATCACATGTGGTGGTACCGGATGATGTTGAAATCAGGGAGAACTTGAAGACTCCCATCGGTCCTATTGCAATATTGGACCGCAGTGAAAAGAGACTGAGAAGTAAAGTTATTCCCATGCTGAAGATTCAGTGGGAAGGCCGCACACCTGAGGAGGCTACTTGGGAGCGGGAGGACGAGATTCTCCGGCTGTATCCTGAGTTAACGAGCAGGTATGATTTAATTTTGCGGACAAAATTTCTAAAAGGTGGGGTGAATATAACACCTCATATATTTAAATGTGTATTTTAATATGATATTGTGAAGATAAAATTGATGGATTAGTGAAAATCCAAGAATTATGGCCAAAATGGGCAAAAAGGGCAAAATGGTAATTGACCAGCCGTGTATTCTGAGGCATAAGTACTGAGTTAGAGATTTCATATGACAAAAATAATGCTGGAAATGGAATCAGGGCGGAAAATTGAGTGAATAGGCAAATTTGGGAAAATTGATGGATAGTGATTTTTAAGTGTTAAATACTGTGGTGTGAGTGTACCGATAGGTGTGAAATTTTTATCAATATTTTGGGGAAATAAAAATATGTCATGGACTGGAAAAATATGTAGATTAAGAATTTATGATCGGAATTTTTATCGGGATTAAAGTTAGATCGCGTGTGGGACCCGCGGGACCAAAATCCACTTGGCCCCACACCTTCCTTCCCTTTTTCTTTCTTCTTCTCCCGTGAAGCTCACCATTTCCACACAAAACACCCATTTCATCTCTTCCTTTGCCATTTCCTCATTTCTTCACCAAATCTCTTGATTTTGGTGTTGAAATCTATTGTAAACAACCTTCTAGATCCATTGGTGACACTTACAAGCCTTGAATCCACCTCCTTGCTGCGTTTTTTTACTAACTCAGATCCGAACCCTTGGTGTTCTTGGAGTTTTTGGGAGCTTTTGGTCTTCCTTTGGCTTAGTGAAGCCTTGGTGGTGAACATACACTAGATTGTAAGTATATTTGTGGTATCTTTGTGGTTGATTTTGTAGATCTAGGAATTTATGCTCTAAGTCTTTAATTTTAGATGTGTGATGATAGAGAGCCCAAATGGAAAAATGCTATTAGATGAAAAGGCCTTAGAATCATGCTTGTAAGCTAGAAATGCTATGATAATTTTTGGTGAAAAAGTTAGGTTTTTAACTTAGGAAAATTTGAGGAATTTTCATGAAAATTGAGGTTTGGTGTAATTTGGAATTGTTGATTGTTGTAGGGTGCCTCACACGGACGTGATTGTAAAAGGTTGAATTGGAGCATACGTTTGGAAAGGATTTGCTTGTGTTGAGGTAAACCCTTGGAACTTGGGTTTAATCCCTTGTGTGCTCCACCACACCTAGTGGAAGGTTGTGGTTGGATTATGTGTTTATGGCATTGTGTGATTATGTGCTTGTATGCCATATTGCTTGAATTGTGTGAAAATTGTTTGGTCACTGGCCAGTTGACGTGTGTTGGGTTTGGACATCCGCTGGTTTCATTCCGTGTGGGAATGCCAGTTGGGTATGCCGTGGGGTCGACTCTGGGAGCGACACCAGGATGAGCCAAACGTGGGACATCCGCCGGATAGGGCTCATGAGGAGTTCCGGTTGGGTTTGCCATGGAGTCTTCTCAACCATGGGAGAGGCGCCAGGATTGTCTCGGGAGTTATATGATGGAGTCCTTGAACGTAATCCAATTGTGGATGTTCTCGGTTTGTCTCCAGTTGGTGGTGATATTGTATTGCATGCATATTATATGATGTTATATTTGCACATTGAGTGAGCCATGGAGTGGAGAGAGCCTCTAGCTCCATTGGTTTACTGAGATATATTTGTATATCTCACCCCGTGTTTGGGGGACCACATTTCAGGGCATTATGAGCCGGGAGGAGCTTCGGGCAAGAAGCCCGCCTAGTGGACACTGTGGATTGCTTATGGTGCATGGAGCTTGCATGACATTTTGGAGGAGTTTATGGAGTGCACATAGCATGACATTAGTATTTTGAGACTTAGGTCATGAACATTTTGCATGATGTTGTTTCCATGCTTTTGTAGTGTTCATGATTACTTTCTAAGTCTTGTGTATTGCTTATTATTCATGACATGGATAATTGTATATTTTGAGTGAGCATGGGACTTGTCCATAGCCACATTCATTGCATTTGAAGTCTTGATGATTATGTTGTAAAATGGTCCATATTTGTTGTAAAATGGCCATTATATTGAGGACTTTGTAAATGATGCATGATTGAATGAAAATGCATGATGGAAGGGCCTAGAGCCTACATTAGAGTATGTTTATGTGTTGAGTGGAGTACTAAGGGGTTAGGGATGGATTACACAACTCTTTTTGGGCTGAAAATGCTGTAATCTGTCACTTTTACTGCATAGTAATCGATTACCCAAGCATGGTAATCGATTACCATGCAACAGGGGACGAAATAAATGCTACTGTCTTCACTGGTAATCGATTACTGGGGCTTGGTAATCGATTACCATGTGAGGTAATCGATTACCCAAGATTGGTAATCGATTACCAGAACAGAGGATGCAAAATTTTAGCTACTGCCTCATTTTTGACAGGTGATAATCGATTACCACCCACTGGTAATCGATTACCACAGTGTAATTTTCGAAAATTCAGGTTTTTCTAGACTAAAAGAAAGGGGCTTAACTTGGTGTGTAGGACTCCAATTGGTACGTGGTTTGAAACCACGCGTAGCTAACGTAAAGGACTATAACATGGTAAATCGTGAGAGTAAGATGGTGAGTTTAAATGAGTTGAATAAAAAGAAAGATTGGTGATGTTAGTAGAATGTATGATTCCGCGAATTGCATTTACAATTATAGTGTTGTTTTAATTGATTACGGAAAAAGTTATTGTTATGAAAAGGAATATGATAAAAAAAAAAGTTGCCCGTAATTTAATTAACCCAATTACTGTGATTGTAACTGCGCTTAATATCATAATCAATGTTAACAATACCGGTGTACAACGGGCTGTTACACCTTGGTTGCGGTTCAAACGAGAGCTACTGACTCGTTTTCAACCGGAGGCGTTGGAAAATCCATACCGCGCCCTGTACAATCTGAAACAGGAGGGAAGCATGGCAGACTTCAGGGCTGAGTTCGAAAAGGTAGTAGGGGTGTTGCGTTTTGAAGACGAGGACTTACTCAAGGGAGCTTGGCTTAATGGAGTGCGAAGTAGCATCAGAGAAGAGCTGATGATGCTGCCGAAGATGAACCTCGCGGAGATGGTGAGGTATTCCATGAAGATGGAGAGAAGAAATCGGGCTTGGGCTGAGGAAGGTTTAGTGACTATTGGGAAAACCTGGGCTCAGGGGCACACGAATTTGGGCCAGCATAATTTGTCAGGCCCAAACCATTACAAAACAAGAGGGCCCAACAGTGTTAACCCAACGGGGGTGAATAATACCCATCAAACAGCCTTTTCATCCCAATCCAACACACAGAACCCTAATCCCCAAAACACGGTTATGGAAAACGCTAAGGGTGGGTCTTCGTCGAAGGGCTCAACGTCGGTCACCAACAACCGAACGACAGAGAACACCACGAGCCAAGGCCGTCGTCTTTCTCAAGCGGAGTGGCGCGATCGCCATGACAAGGGCCTTTGCTTTAAGTGTGAAGAACGGTTGAGACCAGGCCATAGATGTCGGGTTCCTCAACTTCATCTTCTTCTGGTTGATGACGATGACGAAGAACCCGTCGGGGAAGGTGACGGAAGCATGGAAGCGTCAGAAAAAATGGAGGAGGAGGAGTTGGAGAAAGCTCGGCATCTTTCCCTCAGTTCTTTGGTAGGTCTCACTTCAAACCAAAGCTTGAAAGCTTGGGGTGAGATCGCTGGACAAAGGGTGATAGTCATGGTGGATTGTGGTGCTTCAAGCAACTTCGTACGGAAAAATTTGGTGGAGCAGTTAGGGTTGTTGGTTACTGAGACTTCTGAGTACAACGTGGCAGTAGGGGATGGTCACAAGGTAAAATGCCAGGGAGTTTGTAAAGGAGTAGAGCTCACAGTTCAGTCGGCTCACATCAAGCAAGATTTGTACCTGTTTGAGTTGGGTGGAGCTGATGTTGTGCTAGGGTTGGATTGGCTGACTCAACTTGGTGATATAAAGGCTAATTTCAAGGAGATGACCTTGAAATTTGGGCATGAGGGCACGGAGGTGCTGATTAGGGGCGATGCAGCTTTGTCGAGATCTGAGGTGTCTTTCAAGTCTATGGTGAAAGCTCTAACTGATCAAGGAGAGGGGTTTTTGTTGCGTACAGAGAAGGATGAAGTCCCACAGGAGGAACCTTTGTGGCCAGGATTGAGGGAATTGATTCAAGAATTTGATGATTTGTTTCAGTCAGCAGGTGCTTTGCCTCCCCTAAGGTCCTGTGATCATGCCATCAACCTTAAACCAGGAAGTCAGGTGCCCAATCTCAGACCTTTCAGATATCCTCATTATCAAAAAACAGAGATAGAGAATTTAATTTCGGAATTGTTATCTTTTGGGTGGATTCGCAACAGCACTAGTCCTTTTTCTAGCCAGTGATTCTGGTAAGGAAAAAGGATGGAAGTTGGCGGGTCTGTGTTGATTACCGAGCGTTGAATAAATTTACAATACCGGATAAATTCCCAATTCCGGTGGTGGAAGAACTGTTAGATGAGCTGGGTGGAATGAGGGTTTTTTCTAAATTGGACCTAAAGTCCGGTTATCACCAGATTCGCATGCGGGATGAGGATATACCAAAAACGGCTTTCAGAACACATGAAGGGCATTACGAATACTTAGTCATGACTTTCGGCCTTACTAATGCCCCCTCTACTTTCCAAGCTTTGATGAATGTGATTTTGAAGGAATTCCTTCGGAAGTTTGTGCTGGTGTTCTTAGATGATATTTTGATTTACAGCAAAAATAAGGAGGAGCATGAGCTGCACTTACGCAGGGTTTTTGAGGTCCTCAGGCATAATAAGTTGGTGGTCAATCGGAAGAAGTGTTGTTTTGGAAGCAGTCATGTGGAGTATCTGGGACATATCATTTCAGCTGAGGGTATTAGTGCTGATCCCAGTAAATTACAAGCAATGGCAGAGTGGCCAGTACCTAAGAATATTAAGGGGTTAAGAGGCTTCTTAGGATTGACCGGATATTATAGACGGTTCGTTAAGGATTATGGTAAGTTGGCCAAACCTGTGACAAACTTGCTGAAAAAAGATAGTTTCAAGTGTTATTCTGAGGCTGAAGAGGCTTTTGTTCTGTTAAAACAGAGGATGTGTGCAGTACCGGTCTTGGCGTTGCCCGATTTTCAGAAACCATTTGTGGTATGCACCGATGCTTCTGGCAAGGGTCTTGGTGCGGTGTTGATGCAAGAAAACCGACCCTTGGCATACATAAGTCAAGGTTTTTCTCCAAGAGCCATGAGCAAATCTGTGTATGAAAAGGAGTTGATGGCAATAGTGTTTGCCATTCAGAAGTGGAAACATTACCTATTGGGCAGACACTTCATTGTGAAAACCGATCAAAAAAGCCTTAAACATCTTCTGGATCAATGGCATTTGGGGGAAGACCAACAGAAATGGCTTTGCAAACTCATTGGGTTTGATTTCAAAATACAGTACCAACTGGGTAAAGAAAATCTAGTAGCGGATGCCCTTTCCCGTCAAATGCAATATGCAAGTTTTTCCCGGGTGCAACTACCCGAATTAGATCAGTTAGATCAAGAGGTTCAGCAAGATCCTAGGCTGCGTATGTTGGTACAAGACCTTATCATCAATAAGGATGCTCATGTCGGTTTCAAGTTGGCAGGGGGCAGGTTGTTTTATAAGGACCGGTTGGTAATTCTCATTCAATATGAGAATTAAAATTTTCCTACGTACCCTTCGATTTCCGTGCTGACATGGGTCCCACATGCTTTTTATCTCTACAACATAAGATTTAAATTCTCATTCAACATGATAATTATAAAACCCTAACTTTATACACATAATCTAATATGGCACAGATACTAAAAAAATTGAGTTGACAATTCCTGGTTGACTTTGTTGATCTTATGGGAGGTTAATCCGAAGATGATTCTTACTCTTATAGCTAGCATTATATATATATATATATATATATATATATATATATATATATATATATATATATATATATATATATATATATATATATATATCGGAAAGATCATTTTCCACTATCTTTTATTGATCAAATGCTGGAGAGACTGGCGGGCCACTCTTATTATTGCTTCTTGGATGGTTATTCAGGCTACAACCAAATACCTGTAGCTCCTGAAGACCAGGAAAAGACAGCTTTCACTTGCCTATTTGGAGTCTTCGCATACAGAAGAATATCGTTCGGCCTCTGCAATGCACCTGCCACTTTCCAAAGGTATATGCTCTTTATCTTTTCTGATATGGTAGAGAAATATTTAGAGGTATTTATGGATGACTTCTCTGTTTTTGGTTCAAGCTTTGATTCTTGTTTGAATAATTTGTCTAAAGTTTTAAAGAGATGTAATGAGACTAACCTTGTTCTGAATTAGGAGAAGTGCCATTTTATGGTAAATGAAGGTATAGTGTTGGGACATAAAATCTCTAAATCTGGGATTGAAGTTGATAAAGCAAAATTGATGTTAATTGAACAACTTCCCATTCCCGTGAATGTTAATGCTGTTAGGAGTTTCCTAGGACATGCAGGTTTTTACAGGCGGTTCATCAAGTATTTCTCCAAGATTGCTAAACCATTGAGCCAACTCTTGGTGAAAGACTCGGAGTTCGTATTTGATGATGCATGTTCAAAGGCATTCCATTTGTTGAAAGAGAAGCTTACTACAGCTCCTGTGCTTACAGCTCCTGATTGGAACCTTCTGTTTGAGCTCATGTGTGACGCCAGTGCTTATGCAATTGGTGCAGTCCTTGGTCAGTGTAAGGAAAAATTGTTACATGTCATTTACTATGCTAGCAAAGTCTTGAATGATGCTCAGGTTAATTATGCAACAACTGAGAAAGAAATGTTAGCAGTAGTTTATGCACTGGACAAATTTAGACCTTATTTGTTAGGATCTAAAATCATTGTTTTCACTGACCATTCTGCTATTAAGTTTTTGATGACTAAGCAGGATGCTAAACCACGATTGCTGAGGTGGATGCTACTCTTTCAAGAGTTCGATTTGGAGATCCGAGACAAGATTGGAGTGGAGAACAAAGTGGCTGATCATCTCTCCCGAGTTCAGGCAAAAAATTTACAAGATAGTCCAGAAAAAGAAATCAATGACTATTTTCCTGATGAAAAGGTAATGGCAGACTTTGTTCCTCCATGGTTCGCAGACTTTGCCAATTACAAAGCTGTGAGGGAGTTGCCTCCTAACCTTACTAGGCAACAGCAAAAGAAGTTTTTACGACAGCAAAAGAAGTTTTTACGAGATGTAAGATCTTGGGCATTGCCATGCTTCTGGAGGCCACTTTGATCCGCATCTCTTGCATTTTCAATGTGCTGATGTGGAAAAATATGATCATTCGCAGATGTGTCCCTGAGTTTGAGATGAGTCAGATCTTGTGGCATTGCCAGTATATCCTTGTTGCTGTGGATTATGTCCAACTAACGATGCTAAGGTGGTTGTCAGGCCACTTTATTATCAGGCAAATAAACATTTTGAAAGTTTGCTAGTTAAATATGAAAGTCTTGCAAAGCGGTTAAAAACTTGTTGGCTGACACTTTTCAAATAATTAGTTAAATCTCAATTACCACCCAGTTGGGACAAATCAATTGGTTGTTGGTAAAATTTTGAACAAATTAAGTAACAATAAAAAAAAAAAGTAAAAGACTTGTTTTTGTATTTTTGTTAAAAAAAAGACCCTTTTGTAATTCAATTGGAACCCTAATCCACAATATTCATTGAATTTTAATCCCGCATGAAGTTAAGCATTAAATTAAGCATTAAGCAGATAAATCCCACGACTGCAATTTATACAAGTCTATCCCTAGAACATGCATAGATCGTCATCTTTGCCTCCTAGAAAAGACAGTGGGAATTTCTAGGAAGGATTGGGCTAAGAAGCTTGATGATGCACTCTGGGCGTACAGAACTGCGTTCAAAACTCCTATTGGCATGTCACCTTATCAGTTGGTGTATGGAAAACCTTGTCATTTGCCAGTGGAGTTAGAACACAGCCTTGTGGGCTACAAGGTTTTTAAATTTTGAACCATCAGGAGCTAAAAAGAAAAGAATACTTCAACTGAATGAGCTTGATGAGTTCATAAGGACTGCATATGAAAGTGCACAAATTTACAAAGAGAAGACTAAGTTGTGGCATGATAGCAAGATCAAGCCCAAAGAGTTTTCACCGGGTCAACAGGTATTATTGTACAACTCTCGACTGAGGTTGTTTCCAGGTAAACTTAAATCTCGTTGGTCCGGTCCTTCTGTGGTGACAAATGTATTCCCATATGGTACCGTTGAAATCTCTCCTCTTGATGCTGAGAGACCCTTTAAGGTAAATGGGAATCGTTTGAAATTTTACTATGGAGAACCAGTGAATAGGGACACAATTTCTGTCCCTTTAACTTCACCTGAGTAATCATGGTTCCAGTCAAGCTCGTGACGTTAAACAAGTGCTTGCTGGGAGGCAACCCAGTGGAAAAATTTTCAAATTTCTTAGTTTAGATGCTTGCTTTTAATTTTAGGTGTTGACAAGAGCTAAAAATTGAGGATGAATTTCTTAAGTCCACGTTGATAGCGTGGTTCCCACGCTAGCAGCGTGGATCATAAGAAAAAGACAGAGAGTCCCACGCTGATAGCGTGGACACCGCGCTATCAGCGCCATAAACCAGGAAAAGGCAGTGAAACCCACGCTACTGGCGTGGTTCTCGCGCTGTGAGCGTGAGAAAACAAACCCACGCCTGTAGCGTGGGAATGGCGCTCGGAGCGCCAGAAGTTAAAAAAGGGCAGTGAGTACCGCGCTCCCAGCGTGAAACCCACGTTGCGAGCGCGGGATTCGTAGCAGTTTTTTTTAAAAAGGGGCAAACCCTATTTTCCCCCACATTTCACCTTCCCCAGCCGCGCCGTCACTCCCCCTCCCCCTTAAATATTCTTTTCTTCTTCCTCCACCACAAACTCACCCCTACCACCACCATATTTCTTCCTTTCTTACATTTTTTATCTCTCTAAACCAGTGTGGGTTAGCATTTGGTTCTGAAATTTGGATTCTAAAAGCTCAAGGTTGTGCATTTCTCTTGCAAATAATCAACAATGGCTGGTGACAAGGTAAGTCTTAAAGATTTTTGTTTTCTAGTTGCAATGTGTGGTTGAAGTGGGCATTCTATCATGGTAGGTAGATTGGTGATGATATCTAAGTGTGTGGATAGTTAGGGTTTTGATCATGCATGCTAGGTGTTTGATAAATGGTTTGATTTAAATTCCCTAATGCATGATTCATGTAAGGTCATAACATGTGTATCTATGGATAAATGGATTACATGACTTGCATACCCATTGCCATGACGACATGTGATTGCTAAGTTGTTAGTTCATGATTTGATTCTGATCTCACATGACTTTGATTTACACCATGATGACTCATTGGCATATGATATTTAGGCTGCACAAACTGATAAATCGGGAAATTGGGTTGTTTCCGTAATTAGACCTGTACTGTATTCTATTATGTTGGACTTTTCTGAGTGCAGGGAAAGAAGATGACCAAAAAGACTGCTGGCGCAGGAAATAAAAATATTGGTGCAAGTAGTGCATCTGGCACAAAAAGGCCTAGGGCCCCTGCTCTGGTTGATTTTGATGGCAACCGGTTCCTGACACCAGAGGCACAGGACCGGTATTACAACTGGTTCTTGAAGAAAAAAATTATTCAAGAAAGAAGAATCAGTAGTTTCCTGGCGGACGACTGTCCGGTGAACCTGACAATACAGAGGAGACCCTGGAACCATTTGGTATAGTTCCCGAGAGCCAGCTACAGCACCATTTTGAGGGAATTCTGTGCAAATGTTGATAGGGAGACTGTAGACAGGACAAGAAAGAGCTGGGTGAGGGGGAGAGAGGTCTCCTTCACAGCATTCCAGATAGAGAGGTTCTTGCAAACCTCTTGGGATGCTACACAGTCTTGCTATTTTACAGACACATTCAACAGGATGCAGCCTGTTGAAGGGGTGTATCGGGAGGAGATGCCTGCCATAGCTGCAAGAGTCCGTGAGGGTATCACTCAGCCTCACTCTGCCTGGAAGCCAAAACATGGTTAGCCGGATGTACCTGAAAAACTAGATCGGCTGGACCTCAATGAGGAAGCAATTTTCTGGCATTCCTTCATCAATTCTACAATCATAGCTTCCACTAACTTGAGTGATGTAAATGTGGAAAGAGCAGTTCTGCTATATACTCTACTGGGAGGCAATAATCTTCACATTGGGACTATTCTGTCTGATAGGATAGTCTATATCATTACTCAGGGAAGATCAGACATTAGTTTGGCTCATTGCTCACTGATTGAGCAACTCTGTATACAAGCAGGAATGGAAATACCTGAGGAGGAGCCACGAGACGTGAAAATAAAGAAAGATCTGACTCAGGACCATTTCTATGATATGCAGAAGGAATCCTGAAGGCAAGCCATTTGGAAAGCATCTGGCGGTGCAGTTCCACCTCCACCCTCAGTCTCCTATGCACCTTCGTCCGCTGATTCTCTTTTGCTTCAAACTCTTGACCATCGTCAGCAGCAATTGATGGTTCAAAGTAATTACATGATGAGTATGCTGGAGAGGCTGTTCCTGGATAGAGGGATTGACACGGCTAGTTTGATGGCCCAATTTCCACCAACTGCACAGGCTGGTCCATCTATGGCTCCCACTGCTGGTGATGATGTGCTTGCGGACCTTGAAGCTGATGATGTCATAGATGATGTCTAAATTAATTTTCACCATCACCCACTGCACATTGCCAGTTTCTTGGGGCAAATTATTTTGACATTTTGAAAACATTGTTGATGATTATGCTCACATTTGACTCTTGATTAGTTTTTCAGAACATTGTTCAGTTTTTCATGATTATTCTGTTTTTACAATTTAACAAGTATGTGTGTGATCCATCTGGCAGAATTAGCTATCATCTACAATAATTTGTTGATGAGGACAACAACATTCTAAATCTGGGAATTGTCGCATAGCATGCTGAATGCGAGATTTGGTAATTACTGTGGAACTACACCATGGAAAAGACGTCTAAACAGAAAATTGTTCTGAAAAGGGGAGACATTTTAACCCTCAAATTTGTGTTTATTGATGTTATTTATCTATATAAAAAATCAAGCAATTCTCAAGTTTAAATGTGCTTATCTAGTTAATGTGCTTAATTGAATTCTTGGAATACATTGTATGAACTTCTGGCATGATATCATATGGGCATGAGTAAATTTCAGCTTGTGTGTCTGAATTTTGTGCTTGAATGATTAATGATGCCTAATATTTCTTTTGGAAGTCTAGCTTGACATCATAACTGGTGAAGTTTTGTGCTTAAACACTTATTTTATTCTGAGAGACTTCACTGTGATAGCATTTTAGAACTTGCTTTGTTTCTCTGAGATGCATGCATTGATTGAAATGATTAAGGCAAATTTTATTCTGTTAGCCATGGCCAAATAACCCACCTATATGAACTTTTCCATTGCTAAGCCCTTTGAGCCTGAGCCTTTTTGTTCATAATTCCTGCTAATTGCTTAGCCATATTCCTATTGTCTTACCTTAATTGAGATTGAATCATTGATGTTTTGAAATGAAAACAAAGAAATTGAGGTAAGCTCCACAGAGGTCAATGTAAAGAAAGGCGACTGAATTGTGTCCTTAAAATAGAAGGAGAAAAAGGAAAAAGCAAAAGAAAAAGAAAAATGGTGAATGCAATGAAATGTGGCGGAAAGGAATTAATTCCCGAAATTCTGTGGGAATGTTAGTGGAGCAAAACAAATGAGTTGAAGGTGTTAAAAATGAAATAATATCAGTTTTTCAATCTCATTGTTGCTTGAGCTACTATCCATAAATTCCTACCATTTAGCCCGGCCAAGTTACAACCTGTGAAGTCCTTGTGATCAATTATGCATGTGTTAATGTTCCTCATCTTTAGGAACTTGAGAATATGATCAAGCTTATGGTAATGTTATTGTTGTGATGGATTGAGTGATTGTCACTCCCCCAAACACTTGAGTGTTGAGCGTTATATGTTTATCTTGGTGAGGGGTGTTCAAGCTAGATTCTGATATTTTCATAAGAATAGAAGGCATTGTTAAAAGTTTTTTGCATTGATTCAGTCATGCTTAGTATAGTGATCTATTGATTGTCTGTACGATGTTATGTTGGATTAATTGATTATTTCCTGGATTAAGTCTTGTACATTGTTGGGGAAAGCAAAGTTCAAATCTAGGAATTATTTGATATGCGATTAGCATATGATGAATTCTAAGACAAAAAGAGGAAGAATGTGACTCAATCTGATGCAAGAAAGGCAAAATAACTGTTAAATTTTTCAAATATCTGAATATAAGGTGTTATACTGATTTTGTGTTGATTTCACAAGAAAAATGCACAAATTGAAGATAAAAAGGACAAAGCAAAACTAAAAGCCCACGCTACAAGCGTGGGAATGGCGCTTGTAGCGTGAAAGGCACAAATTGGACAGAAGCCCCCGCGCTGAGAGCGTGAGGACCGCGCTTGCAGCGCGGGGGAAGGAAAAATGGCAGAGGCTCCCACGCCCACAGCGCGGGAACCACGCTGCCAGCGTGGGAGGCACGAACAATTGAAAATTTGAATTGGGAGAATTAGGTCAAAGTCTCTTATAAATAGAGACTCAACCTTGAGGAAGAGACACACAAAAGTTCTGGAGGCAGATCCAGCTTGGGAGGAGAGGAGTTCTTCGTGTTCGTCGTTCGTCATCCCGTTCTTGTATTTTTCTTTCTCTTTTATTTAAGTTTATGTTAAATCTTAGATCAGCGATCATGATGTTGATTGGCTTGATCTATTTACTGTAGTCAGGGTCATGATCCCTTTGTGAACATTTGATACGAAGGATTGAATCACTCTGTGTTGATTTTAATATACTTTATCTTTATCTTGTGCATATTGTTATTATTTTTGTTAGATTTGATCAACCTAATAGGAGATGATAATTTGGGGATTAGGGCTCGCAATAGGAATGTTGGGGTTCTGATTCCGAAAGGAGGCAAAGATGACGATCTATGCAGTAGGCGCCTACTAAAAAAAAGGGGAGTTTAATAACTCGTGCTCGTGGAAGGTAACATCCCGAGACGGCGAAAATGAGAAGAAGGATCAAAACATCGAAAGTGGTTTTCTGAGCCAGAGAATTGGACGTGTGATCCACAATATAATAGCCTTTTAGCGGCGAAACATGCGTGCTATATGATCAAAAGAGTTTTTGAATCGATAAGTATTCATGAGTGTATATATATGGGTTTCCGGTCCTCGAACCTCGGTGTCCCTTTGGTCTTCCTCGTAGGGCGGCTCCTCGCCATAGCGTGCTATCTCCTCCAGCTCGTCATAGAATGAGGCCATGTTCACACCGCTTCACCCCTTTATTGACTGGATTGGCTGGCTTAAGAATGGAAGGCTCTTCAAGGCAATGAAATTTTTTGTTCCAGTTGTGCGGTTGAAAATACATTCAAAAGGGAAGAATAAGGCTTTGAAAGATCAAAGAATAGCTAATTCATGTTGACGAAAGAATGCTTCGGTGGCTGTAGCTAATACAAGGAAAGCGAGTAGGAATTAGGAGACCAAGAGCTTGTTCTCCTTCAGACCAAGAACTCAAAGAGCGAGAGTGAGCCACGTAATCCACATACTAATCAATCTTACTGATACTGAATGATAGCAAAACAAATAGATCAATAGAAAGATGAATAGAAAGAAAAATGACTCAAACACTAGAGCATAATCCAATCAAAAATCAATGCCTTGAGCATTGGAGCCGGAAGGAAAGCATCCATTAAGCAAGCCCCTAACTCCATACTCTATTTCCTGCCTTTGCCCTCTCAAGCAAGAGAAATTAAACCAAATGCAATCAATCGTCAGACCTCCAGAAGTCATTCTTTCTGTTTCTCTTTTCCAAGCATACAATCAACATTTCTTTCAAAGATAGGTTTATAAGACCTTATCTTTATTGATCGATTCGCCTAAATGAGTTTCAAACATAAATTTGTTAAGGACACAACCCTAATATGAAAGGCTATGGATATACTCTACATCAGCTAGTCATAGGAAGAAGAAAAATACCAGCGTTAGGCCTGTTCAGCTAATAGATGTGTCAAAGACCGTTGCCAGGTTCAAGCTACTAAGGGGTTGTTCACAACCTGGCATTTAGACCTAAGTGAGAAATGGAGAAAATAAAGCAGTAAGAGAAAAGAGGGGAAAGACCTCAACACCCTCTGCATCCTGCGCACAAAGGGGGAGCACACTTATAGCGACAGAAGTGAGAGAGTGGGATTGAGAGCACCCCGTGGGGCTCGAGGAAAGAGCTGAGGCTCTGTAAAAATAAAATGGAAATGAGATCAAAGGTAACGATATACCTCTCATGTCAATTGTAATGGCAGAATAGTAGTCCAGAGAAACCTAGCACCTCTATTCGAAACGTTTGGCTTGAGAAGAACATAATGTAACTCCCACTTTCTCAGCCTCTGGCATCTCCATCGAAGCTTTGGGATTAAGCTGTGGGGAACTAAGACTCTTTTCGTTGGGTTGCCTTTCTGGGAAAAGAGTCAGCATATGAAGAAGAGTTCATAGGTGGATCGAACTCCAAGCAAAGTTGAAAGAGGTGAGGTATTCTTTAGGCTGTGGTCAATCTTCAGATATGGAATAGGTACCAAATCGAAGTCAGAGTAAGATGCGGCATTTCATTCAGTCAGCTTGGCTTTTTCTCTTCTTTGCCTTTTCCTTGGCACCCTTCTTTAGTTTAGTCAATCTCTCATTGGTCGATTCCGGTCTTACTATATCATGGGCAGTCAAGTCAGTGTGCACCAAGCAAGTAAGTAAGCAAGCCAGCCAGTGAATTGATCCGGGGGTGAATAGACTAAGGTAATGAAGTCATCCTAGCTCAATGTTTTCCTATCTGTCCTGGAGCCTTAAATAAAAAAAGACCTTGCGGAACGGAAAAATGGAATCCTCTGAGGTAGGTTGAGAAAGTGCGTGAATATCCTGTTGAGAAGTCATCTTGCCACTAAAATAAGGATCTAAACCAAAAGAATATGGGGAGTGATGGTCAGTAGTAAAGAGGTTATGGTAATCTCGCACGATGTGGCCGCCAAGGATATTGGTGTGATTCAATATCCAATTTCCTACAGAGTCCTTAAGGGCTAAACTCCTATTAAGCCTTCCGCATTTAAGGGTGGATAACTTAAATGAATTGTCTTGGACTCCCCTTTTCAAATCCAACTGATACGGGATTTAAGAAACAAAAAGTCCTCTTCCCCAGAGTTCAATGTGTTAGGCGAAATCGCATATGAGGCAAGGTTTTTCTCCCTGAACTTCTTTTTTTCGCTCCAATCAACCGGGACATAGTCAAGGGGGGAACTACAAGTAAAGTAAGCACACATGTCATTCTCTTCCTCTTATCTAGCTAATCCTATTCTCTTTTGAAAGGATTTCAGGTTGTGTTGTCCTCCCCGCGATCGCATTGATGAAGTTATAGCATTTATTACAGGAAATTTAGGTTATACCTGGTATACCCCCCTAACTCGATCTAAACCTGAAGTCTAGTAAAGACAAATTCACTCTTAAACTGTTATCTATGTGAAAACAGACTATCTTCGTATTATGCGATCTACGAATATCATCATAGGTAAGTAAGGAGAAGATCTTGTAACAATGAAATCGAATTCTCTCCCGGAAGTTTGCTTTGCTGAATATCTAGTCGATCTTCTTTCTTTCTTGATCTCAACCCGCTCATTGGTACTGAGGCTATTGTCCTCACCCTTTGATTTGCGGAATGCTTTATGAAGAACTGATCAGAGGTACGGCAGAGGAAGGGCTATTCTGACCAGATTGATGCGGACTGGATTCTCCGATTTTTGCAAGAATACGGTGTTTGGAAAAAGACGGTCTTTGACAGGAATAGCCTTCACTGCCAACCTTTCCTCTTTCTTTGATGCATCTGAGATTATCGCCCCATGGGTCCTATTCAAAGCATCGAGCTCAGTAGCGAGCCTCTTGTCCTTATCCCTTTATACTTCAAATGGCTCAGCGGGCATTGACGCAGGCAGTTAATACATATAGTATAAGTGGGGACTCTTTTTCGAAACATAAGGCCTCGAAGGAAAAGAAGAGTAAGCCCAAAATCCCGAAGAAAGATGGATTTGAATCTTGTCGGAAAGCTAAAAGGGAGTCTTTTCCTGTCTGGGGTCTCTGCAGACATCCAGATTGAAAAGGAGTTGGTAGGGTGAGGTGAAAGAGTCTTGGCTGAAGAAAGCGGCGAGAGAGGGGAAAAAGGAAAGGAAGGTAAGCATCCAGCTCCCAATCCATCTTCATTATCTTTCCTTCAAGCAAGGCTAACTTCATTGAATGCTGAAAAGCAGAGTTGAATTAGCACTTAATAGCCTATAGCAGAGTTGAATTTTTGTATACCGTTCCCTCTAGGCTAACTGAACTGAATTAGTCGAATTTCCTTTTTCTGACCCTGCTGAGACTGGGTTCAACTCCCTTTCTTACTCTATCTATGGAATCTTTCCCATCACTAAATGTGTACTTACTGGCAGACTTTCATTCATTATTTACTGCTTACTAAGCTTACTTCATGATTTTCCTGCCCGAAAACAAGACGGTGGGTGAAGGTATCAACCCATTTGAGATAGTTTCAAAGGCCTTTGGTACTTCTTTCAATCCCACCAGTCTTCTTATTCAAGTAGTTAACATTTCTCTTCGGTAAGCATTCCTTAAGGATTCTAATCATTCCAATCCGTCCTAGCTTTCAATTCGTTCTATCGTTGGAAAGTCTTAACAAGTGAGGGGATAGGCTTCTTTATAGGTAGGGGACCCTTTCCCTATCGCTTTTTTGATTGACTTTCTAACTGGTACTGTCCTCAAGGTTTAAAAAGGATGGACTCTTGTATTGCATCCATCGCTCTCAATACTTTCGTTAAATAAGAGTATACTTCTAGAATCCTTGTGGCATGGAGAAAGCCCACATTAAAGTCGAGTCTTGTTCGTCCAACAGTTTCACCAGCCATACCTACATATAAAGAGAGCTAGTTTCCCACCTAGGTGAACCCGAAGCTATAGCACAGGTAGAGACAGTGGATTCTGGTGACCAAGAAGCAGGAGCGGGTAGTGGATTCCTAGCCCTTGACTCATGGTAGAGAACACCAAAGGGTACTACCAGGCCTTCGATCTAAAGCTAACTAAGAGCCAAAGATCTCTTTCCTTTGGGAACTATTAGCCAAAGGTCTAGGTGCAGTTCTCAACTCCTCAACTATCTGCTTCTTTCTCAATCGGAACTGGCAACAGATCTAGTAGCGTATTTTCCTGCACCTGATGCAAAAGAAGAGGGGCGGTTCAAACCAATAGCTGGAGTTGCAGGATCGGAGTTTAAGCGAGACTAATAAGATAAGGAGCGGGGATAATATGACCAATTCTAGTTGCAAAAATATCTAACTTCGATTACATTTTATATTTCTAAATGAACACGCTCTCCTAATCTAGCAAAATGGTCATAAAATGAAACAACCAAATATTCACAGAGAAAGATGATTACATTCTCTAAACAGACTCTTTTGTTTCCAATTGGCATTTGCTACTACGGGCCCGTTTGGTGGACAAGATATAATAATAAAAGATAGGATAAGAGGGCTGGATAAGGATAGGAAAGGATATGGACCAGATAAGCACATATCATGTCCTGTGTTTGATTTGCACTGGATTAAAAGTCTGATAAAATTATATTATTCTATCCTGTGTGTGAGATAACCGGATAATATTATGATATGATAAATATTGACAAAAGTACCCCTTACAAAATTCTATTATTCCTTTGTTGTCCTTCTTTTGGTTTGGGGATTTTGCTAACGAGAAACATTCTACCCAGATTCATAAACAGATTTTTGGTTGAACCCATAACCCGATTTCTACCCAAATAATATATTGTCATTTACTGAACCCATTGTGTTAACGGAACCCCATTTCCATTTCCTTTCTCTACTTTATCATCTTTTTTGTTAAGTCATTCATTAAGTTGAAGAAAGAATCCAAGTTTAACTATATACCGCTTCCTCAGGAATGTAGGCAAAACCATCAAGTGATAGTCATGAACCCAAACAAAATCATCATCAGAATCGATTATTTTCATAACCTTATCTGCAATTTTTTTTATTTTATCCGCAAATATTTTATTTGTAGAAACATAAGCCTTTGGGCCTTCCAAAGCGGTCAAACATCATACTTATTTCAGCTTCTTCTCCAACCGTACTTTGAATAACCGCTTCATCTTCCAAATCATCGGCGACACCGTCATAGCTCGCTCCGCCGAGAGCTTCGACGCCAGGTCAAACGCGACAACAAGGTTGGAAACTAGGAGTGATGGAAGGACACAACCTGGGTTAGGCCGAACCAGGCTAACCGGTGAAGTGTTCTGGTAGTCGAGGCTAACCGGTGGCAGAGCTCTTCGACGGTGATGGGGATTGTCCGATGACAAGGTTGGCTGTGAGTTAACTAGGGTAGGAGAGAAAAAGGGGCTGTCTTGGAATAAAATAATTTATTTTTCCCTATCCTATCCGATTCAATTCTAACCCAGGGTCCCCCACAAGATAAGTTATTAGGTCTGCAATAGGATAAAATGAGTGAACCTGATAAGCTTTTCATATCCCTTGAGCTCACCAAGCATCAGTTAAAAATAGGATATGATAAATTATCCTATTCTATCCTCATTATCTAGTGCACCAAACGAGCCCTAATAAAATAAGATTTGCGATGAAATAAAAAGCGCAATCGAATGGAAAGGGGTGAACAATTACCTTTGACATGAGGATGGATCGAGTGTTGTTCCCCGATGAAGTTAATTATATGGAATAAGAGATAAGAAAAATAAGAATAGAAATAAGAGAAAAAAGGGAGGATATATATATAAGGAAATTTAAGTGACGCATAATATAAAGATACAAGATAAATGATTAAAAAATTGAAACGTTAAAGACAAGAGATTTAAAAATAAAAAAGTATACAAACTAAATATGAAGAATCAAAATGTTTTAAAGGGGGAAAAAGATAGATACAAGAGGGTAGAAAGTTTTTAAAGGAGAGAAAGGTGAGATTAAGATAAGATATTAAGTGGAATAAATATTAAAAAATAATAATATTAACAGCTTTAAAATCAATTTTAAGAGAAAGAAAAAAGTCTTTATCCTTCTAATTAAGTTCTAATGATTTTGTAATCTTGGCAAGGTATGATAGTTCTACTCATAGGATTGAATTGTAACAATTTCTAGATTTAAGAAGTACTAAAACTAAACTTTTGTAGACTATGTTCGTACATACCAAATACTGTAAATGTATATAATTGGGGAGTAACTACCTAGTGATAATTGAAAAAAAGGGAAAAGTTAAAAAAAAAAAAAAAAAAAAAAAAAAAACTCTTGTAGTATTGCTTCGAATCATTTACATCTCTGTGCTATTTTTTTAACCAATTAACCCTATGTGATTTTTTTCATCCATGTCCCTTCTTAACACCGTTAGAAAATTAATTTAGTATACCTATTATACCTTTCTTAGAAAATTAAAATAAAGTGATAAAGAATAAGAAAAATAAGACCAAATCTTATAAAAACTTATAACACTTAATAAAAGTGAGTAATTAAAATAAAAAAATAGAGAAAAAATCAAATATGTGTCTAAATGAAAAAAAAATGTATAAAAAAATAAAATAAAATAAAATATATTAAAAATCACAACAGAGACGAAAAGACTAAAATTAAAAATAAAAATAGTCTAAATGAAAAAAATATTGAAGACAAAAAATTAAAAAAAATTAAGATAATAATAAAATAAAAAAGAATAGAACAAAAATAAATCATAGTTATGAATTTCTAATATATTTTCTTTTATTTTTTTATTTTTCTCCTTGGTTTATTTATTTTTTTTATTTAGATATGTTTTGTCTTTTTTATATCTTTATTTTATTCCCTCTCTCTTTTTTAATTTTTTTTATGAAAATCTTCAGTAGATGGGGTAGCAAAGGCTAAAAAAAGAGGAAAAATTCATAGTAAAATAGACCAAAAAGTAAAAAATAGAAAAAAGACCAAACATATCTAAGTAAAAAAAACAAAAGAGACTAAGGACAAAAAAAATAAAAAAAAAATAAAAATAAATATATTTAAAACTCATAAGTGATTTCTTTTTTTTATTTTCTTTTTTTAATTTTTTCCTTCTGGTTTTTGTCTTCAGTATATATATTTTTCATTTGGACTATTTTTATTTTTATTAATTTTAGTGTTTTCTGTCACTTTTCTAATTTTTAATATATTTGATTTTATGTTTTCTTCTATTTTTGTATTCTATTTTCCTTTTTTTATTTTGACACATTTGATTTTTTTTTACTATGTTTTCTTTGGGAAAGTTTATATTTACAAACTTTTTGTTTACAAACTACACTAAGTATGACCGGTCATACTTCAATCAAGAGTGTATGACCGGTCATATTTAATGTAATTTGTAAAATATATATATATATATATATATATATATATATATATATATATAAATAAACGGATCATTCCCCTTTTTCTTTTAGTCTTATATTTAAGTGTTCTAAGTTTTTATAACATTTTCTTTTTTTCTTTTTTTTATCACTTTATTTTCTTCTTCTAAGAATGGTAGAATAGATATACTTAATTAATTTTCTAACAGTGTTAAAGAGGGGTGTGGATGGCAAAAAACCACGGGGGGTTAAGTGATTAAAAAAAATATAGGAATGTAAGTGATTCAAAGCAATACCACATGGAAGTTTTTGAACTTTTCCCTTGAAAAGATCGGATCTAGAGGTTTAGTATAGTAACCAAACTGGTATAATGATAAATTGGGAATTTCCCAATATTAAAAGATATTAATTACATATAGAATTTAATTTTACAACGAGTTATTCTGAACGACTAGTTGTTCCCTGAGCGGGAATGACATAAGTGTTCCCAAAGTGGGAATGTCGTAAGGTGTTCCCTAAGCGGGAACGACTTTCCTATAATGGGAACGACATAGGACACTTTTCAGATAAAAGTGTAATTACATAAAGTATTGCGGTAAAAATGCAAATAGAAAAAATTACCCAAAACTAAAAAATAATGTATAGAAAAACTATTTTTATGATTATTATGAGTTAAACACATGATGAAAATGTTAGGTTAAATTGGCTAGAAAGAACTAGAAAAGAATATGAAAATGAGGGTTTAGATAAGCACGTGTCCTTAGTTAACTTTGGTCAAAGCATGTTTAAGTGATTAAAATTACTTCATTAAGTCATAAAATACACTTCACCAACAGCCCTCTTCTTCCTCATTTTTGTGGACGCCATGGGATGAATAGAGAAAAAGTTGAAATCACCATATCTTGAGCTACACTAGATGAAGTCGAGTGATTCCAAAGCCAAACTTGCTTAGAATCTTGAGAGGAACAAAGTCCAACTCTTATTTTTGGGTGGAAAACATTGTTAAGAGAGATCTCTCCCCTTCAAAGTTATGCAAATGATCTTGAGATTTTGGGTTTTGAGTGATTTGGAGCTCATGGAAGCTTGAAGAACCTTCCTCTTTCCATTTTTGGGTAATTGGTGGTAAATAAATCTCATTCCTTTCAAGTTTTCATTGGGAAATGAGAATATTAGGTTTTGGATGAATAATAACAGCGTAAATAATGATTTTGGATAGTTTGTGATGGTTGTTTCATGTTGTTTCATATTATAGTGTTGATCCTAATCCATTGTGGTTAACGAACACTCGTTGGAATCAACATTTACTCAAGACAAAGATTCTTGAGATTCTACCAAAGAAGGTAAGTTGTGTTTTATGAGAATATGAGGAATTTCTAACCAATAGCTAATGTTTCATGTGTTTTTTGAATTGTTGATCACCTTTACACATTTGTCATATGTTGCTCTTATGTGAAAGATATTGATTGTGCTCATTTGAGCTCCAAAGAAAAGCTGCTTCGTTCCCCTCTCCAACCGATGTGGGCCGCTGTACACATCGGTCCAGGACCAGGCTCTGATACCACATCGGTTGGAGAGGTAAACTTCTTTTTTTTTGAATAAATCCAAAGGTATATCTACTACAGGGTTTGGGGCTGTTATATTGCTCTTATGTGAAAGATATTGATTGTGCTCATTTGAGCTAAAGAAAAGCTTGGAACGAAAGTCTGTTAGAGGTAAACTTCTTTTTTTTTTTTGAATAAATCCAAAGGTATCCTCCAGCCGTAACCGAAGACTAATCCCCATCGAGCACCGTCGGACCCTTTCAGGGGTGGCTCTCCCAAATCCTTTTTTTTTCATTCTCAGGGCTCGAACTTGAGACCTCTGGTTAAGGGGCCCAGACTCCTTACCATCTATGCCAAAGAGTTTGTGTATTCCACCATGCTCCTCAAGGGGAGGAATGGTTTTGATATTGTGTATTTTGGTGTTAATGTTGTGTGATGCACGATAAGAAAGAATATGTGAATTATGTATAAGAGTCACAAGTGAAGTGGAACACACTTGGTAGTTCATCACAAAATAGATGATATATGTTTAAGAGCCACAAGCAAAGTGGGACTCTCTCGTGTTAAAAGTAGATAGATAAGAGCCACAAGCAAAGTGCAACACTCTTGTGATAAAAGTAGATAGATAAGAGCCACGTTCAAAAGTTGAACTCTCTTGTGATAAGTCTCGACCAAAGTGGAACTCTCTTGTTATAGCCCTTAATTGGGTGTTGTGCATATTCCTTTGGAAATGCAATGATTGGCCAAACCATAGAAAAATCTAAGAGCCACACAGTAAAGTGGCACTATGAGTGATTAGCCCATCAGATAATTCCTAAAGTGCGTTGGACTTGTTTTCAAACGATTGGGCCTTGCTTTAGATGAGCTGGGTTGTTTTGATAATGTGGTCTGGCCCGCAACAATATTGTTTGGGCGGCCCAATCCATGATTGTGAGGCGCATAAAGTAAGTATCGAGAAAACATAAAGAACGCTAAAACACATGTACAGCACAAATTCCCTCTCACATGTACAGGACTTGTACTCATAGTTGAATGGATTTCGTCATAGGTTTTCAATGAATCGTAAAGGGGCATGACTCTGATATTTTGTGAGGGTTACTAATTAATGATAGCCAGACAAAAATAGTTAATTTGAGTATGAGAAAGTTGCAAAATGTTTTCGGGTTTCTCTTTTCTCATGTGACATGAGATAACATCTCTCATGTCATAGACACAACAAGTGATGGGGCCCACCACTTGTTAAAAAAATAAAATAAAAAAGAGGATAGCATGGATTTTGATGCCTTACAACATGAGAAAACAATCTCCAACAACATAAGAGAATAATTTCCCAATGTTTTGTTGATCATGTTCGCACTTAGAACTTCTTCATTCTACAAGCTAAATTTGCTTATGATGCGGTGAACAAAGCCAACAAAAAGGCAGTAGCGTACGGTCTTAAACCACAATATTTGCATGATTCAGTGCTATTGCCAGTTTTGTACTAGAAGGAAGAGTGAGCAACTGTTGAGATATATAATCCCACATTGGTTGGATGAGCTAACTTTTCGTGTGGTGTATCCTAAGGTTCTTTACAGCAATGATGGGGAAGCATTTGCTACACATAAAGAAAGGTAAAGGACGATAGATAGCATGGCAAGCATTAACCGTGCACGTAAGCTAGAAGCATCTGACTCTCATTAGTGTTTGTTTTAAGAAAAATTGATGTTTAAGACATCCACAGTTGATAGCATTTGAGTGCAAATTCAACTCTACAGATTCAACCGATCTATTCTAAAAAAAAAAGGATCATGATAAACTAAATGCCAATAATACAAAACATTGCATGCAATGCACCTAGTAATGGTCAAAGAAAGCAATCTTGTATGCTTAAGCTAGAATGTTGAAGCCCTTAATGCTGATCTAAACCTTGTCTTCTGCCAATCAAGTCATGACCCCAGAAATTGGGATTAAGGAAGCTGGAAAGCTCTAGGTGAAGGATCGAAACTAGATATTCAGGAGACCAAGATCAATCTACTATGAATATTCTAAGAATATGTAAAGGCATAGTGTGATGACTCACTTTGCACTTACAAAACTGTGACACCATACTGTTGCAAACATAACAATCACTAATATAAGCTCCTAAAGGGAAGAGAAAGATATCATCATCCACCTATTGCAAATAATGGACAAAATAAGACATTGATGATGTAAACATACCCACATCTGTTGAATAAAATTGGCTATGTCATACAAATTGCACGAAATGGTTGTTTACACTTTATACATAAATTAAAAAACATATTTGTTGTAGAGAAAGAAACTGAATTTTGTATGACAAGCAAATTACAGTGCAGGTATAAACTAGGAACCTTGCATCAATATGATCTATATGATATATGTAACATAAAAGACCATCATCTTGGCCTTCTTCTTCTGGGCGCAGTTGAAAATCGTCTTAAAACCTCAGTTCTTCTTCTTCTTCTTCTCCTATGTGTTGTCTCTGAGCCTAAAACAGCAATTGTGTCAACATTCCTAATTGAAGGAGGCACAGAAGCTGCGGCTGCAGAATTGGTTGCAGTAACATCTCGAGCAAGACTCTCTGACAGATTTGTAGCAGCATCACTAAAAGTTGAATTTCTATTAACAGCACGAGGATTCGACTGCCTGCTTCCTCCCACCTGGTGACCATGCATATACGATTCAAGGTCCTCAACTAATCTTTCTGCAGAATCCATTGCAGAATTTAATGCTGATGAAAGGGATGAAAATGAAGCAGTTCCTTGTACTAAAAACCTTGAAACTGGATGGGAAACAGTATGTTGATTACTGTCTGTCCGCAGGCGAGATTGAGAAAGCAAAATACTGTTTCTATCAGTTGCAGTATTGGGCCTTTCTGACTGAACTTGCTCTCCTAATCCGCTAACAAGGTTATGAAACTGCCGAATATTTCGGATCACAGAAGAAGATGATGCTCCTTGGCTTATTAGCTGCTGCCTAGTACTCTCAATTCTAGGAGCTCGAGGTCGAGATGGAACTCTCAAACCAGCTTCCTTTAATTCATCCTGACATTTGCTACTGCCACTTGCATTACCATAAATTGGAATAATACCCGTTTCCGTGACCTCTCCATTGCAAACAGGACATTCCTTAGCCTTTGAATAAGCATACGGCAACTGATAGAAGCATGGCCAACAAAACAAGTGACCACAACATGTCAAAACAAGATCTCTTGCCTTGCCAAAGCATATATTACAATCAGAAAGATTTCCAGTGCTGCCCCCTGCCTTGCAGGCATCTGTTTCCACCCCACCCAATGCTTTAGCTATTAAATGAGAACCCTTCCCTTTGCCCTCTTTCCCACTTTCAACTATTCCTTCTTCAACTTCTTGATGCCCCATTCCTTCATCTTGAGCATTATCTGCTGCGGATCCTCCCGTAAAGTTGGTTATCTGAATCGGAGAGTGAACGGTCGGCCACCTCTGACGCTGCCTAGCTCTGGAAGTCACTGCTTCAAGGTGTCTAATACGGTCCTGTATATGTCCATGGGCAGATTCTAGTTCATCCAATATAGAATCAAATTCAATAACTGAACTATGAGTTGGGTCCAAAGGCTCCTCATTCAAATCAAGCTCCATTCTATACAACTTGAGTTCTTTTTTCAGGTTTATGCCATCAACATCATATTTCATATGTATCAAGATCCTAATACAGATTTTAAACAAAAAAGAAAAAGAAAAGAAAGAAAAATCAAAGTGAGATGCTCATTGATTTAAAATAAAATATACACACCAACAAAATAATTATAACTAAACCATTCATAAGATCACCACAATTGAACAGAGTGGGATTTCTCCCAGCCTTGATCATACTAGTTAAACAACTTATTCATATACCCACAATTTATATTGCCCTAATTCTTAATCAAGAGAAACTCTGAACAAAACGCAAAATTTCTTGACGTGAAATATTAATAATAATAACAAAACTTTCTGAATCGTAACAGAAGAACTCTAAATGAATTAAAATTCGTGATTAAAAAAAAAGAATCGAAATTGATTGGAAAGGGATGAAAAATTACCATTGACATGTGGATGAATTGGATGGTTATTCCTCCGTTGAAGTTAGGCAAATCGACGAGGACAAGCGTTTCGATATGTTTGATTTCAGAGACAAAACACTGCGACATATGATGAGCGTTCCGATTTGTTTCATTGCACATGTAATGGGAAAGAACCAGGGTCTTCAGTTTCGATTTTATAATAGATTTTTGGTTCGGTGTTTGTCATATTTGAAAGGACATTAATTAATTGATTTTAAGTGAGAGAAACAAGTAATGAAGATTATGGAAATAAAAAGTTGATGATTTTTTTAAAGAGGTAAGATACATAGACACTGGTGTCAAAAGATCCTAAAATCACATATAATATTATTTCCCTAACATTACCAACCCCGCCATGAGCGAGAGCGCAGAGAGGACTCCCCACGAGGTCGTAGTGGGCCAATTAACCGAGATGATGGGGAAAGGCGCGATGGAGAGGATGAAGATTCAGCGGTCATCAAGCACGGGGTAATAAACATGATTTCTGGCGATCTAAGTGGAGGTGGAGAAACTGCTAACACCAGGAAAAGACACTTGAAACAATGTTTGGCGGTGTCAGGTAGAACCATCAGCAAGGCCAAGGCGGATTCAGGCCCAGCCAAACCTAAAATCTCCTAGGACTATAGCGATTTGGGCGACGTAATTCCTGGACACGACGACCCCTTAGTCATCCAAGCAATAATCGCCAATTTCGGTGTCAATCGTGTATTTGTGGATCATGCCAGCTCTGCCGACATCCTATTTTTACCATGTTTTAAAGCTTTGGGATTTACCATTAATGACTTGACTCCAGTTGCAGGTGACCTCTCAGGTTTCAACGCAACAACTACAAAGCCTCTCGGCATGATAAACTTACGTTTATCATTGGGGACACCATCCTCGTCGAGGTCAGCAGACATCCAATTCCTGGTGCTGGACACCCAGTCAGCTTACAATGTTATCCTCGGCAGAAGGATGTTCGCCGCGTTTGAAGCAAGCGTGTCGCACCCTCACTTGGCGATAAAGTTCGTGGCGAGGGACAACAACGTCGCCACCGTTAAAGGTGATCAAACGGTGGCCAGGAGTTGCTACAACATATCCCTGAGGCCAACGCCTAAGGCCAGCTGCAAGGATCAACCGCCACCCAGCCACATATCAGCCCAAGCAACAAGTGACCTCAACGGTAAAGGTAAAGAACTAGACCAATGTTTCCTGGTAGAATTTGATGCAAGAGTCGATCCCCGAAGAGAACATTCCAGGCCCATACCGGACAGAGATTTGGAGCATGTAGTGTTGGGCGACGAAGAGCAAACAACCACCATCGGGGTGTTTGTCAACCCCGAGATGAAAGATAAGTTGATCAAGCTGTTACTAGATAACAAAGATCTATTCGCATGGAAGCCTTCCGATATGCCCGGTATTTATCCGGAAGTCTGTTGCCACTGGTTGTCCATGGACCCCAAAGCGAAGCCCGTCTCACAGAAGAAGAGGAAACTCGGCCCTGATCGTCAAAAGGTGATTGATGAGGAAGTAAAGAGGCTTAAAGACGCTGGTTTCATCCGAGAGATCAAGTATACTACTTGGCTCTCCAACCAGTGTTAGTAAAAAAGCCAAGCGGGGCGTGGAGGATGTGCGTCGATTACACTGATCTCAACAAAGTGTGCCCCAAGGACGCCTACCCTTTCCCCAGCATCGACCAGTTAGTAGACAACGTGTCTGGATTCAAACTACTCTCATTCATGGATGCATATTCAGGCTATAACCAAATTCCATTACTGGAGGAGGTCCAAAGCAAAACGGCGTTCATCACCCAGAACGCCAATTATTGTTACACCATGATGTCTTTTGGGTTAAAAAATGCTAGAGCCACATACCAGCGGATGATGAATGAAGTATTCAAAGACTTGATTGGCGAGAGCATCGAGGTCTACATCGATGACATGATTGCCAAGTCACAAACGCCTAAGCAACATCTGTCACACCTCGAGGGTGTGTTCAGTAGGTTGAGGAAGTACAACATGCGACTTAATCATAACAAGTGCGCATTTGGAGTCCCGGTGGGCAAATTTCTAGGTTTTATGCTTACTGAGAGAGGCATCGAAGTCAATCTTGATAAGTGTAAGGCGGTCCTTGATATGCGGAGCCCCCAAACAGTTAAAAAAGTTCAACAGCTAACTGGAAGGTTGGTGGCCCTTACTCAATTCTTAGCAAATTCTGCGCACAAGTCCCTTCCTTTGTTTGGCCTACTCAAAAAAGGTTACACTTTCCAATGGTCTGATGATTGCGAGAAAGCCTTCCAGGAATTTAAAAGAGCCCTATCTTGCCCACCCGTTCTTAAAAAGCCGGACAACGGAGAGACCTTGTTTTTGTACCTCGCCGTTGGAACTGAGGCCATCAGTGTCGCGTTAGTCAGAGAGCCAAAAGGGGAAGCGCAAAAGCCAGTGTATTTCATTAGCAATGTTCTATAAGGCGCTGAGATCATATACCAGCAAGTGGAAAAGGTCACCATCACACTCATATTTGTCGCCCGAAGGCTACGACCATACTTCCAGTGCTACCCAATCACCGTCAAAACCAATCAGCCCATTCGCCAGGTTTTGCAAAAGCCTGACCTTGCCGGACGAATGATGTCATGACCTTGTCGGACGAATGATGTCATGGACGAATGACGGCTCGTCCAACGCAAAAGGGTCCGGTGCCGGAATGATAGTGGAAAATCCGGATGGCGTGGCCATGGAGCACTCTCTGACCTTTGAATTTAACACAACCAACAACCAAGCTGAATATGAGGCTATGATAGTTGGGTTGATTCAAGCCAAGGAGCTCGGAGCTCAACACCTTAAAGTCTTCAGTGATTCACAGTTAGTGACCTTCCAAATTTCAGGCGAGTACCAGGCCAAAGGCCCGCTGATGTGCAAGTACTTGGAAAGGGTCAAGGAGATAATGCTGACCTTTGAGACAGTCAAAGTGGAACACATTAGGCGATCTGAAAATACAAGGGCAGATATCCTCGCCAAGCTGGCCAGTACGAAGAGCCCAGTTAACAACCGTTCTGTTATCCAACACAACTTACCTAACCCCTGCATCATCATGAGTATCACATCCATAGTAGACACAGCCGCTGACGATACCTGGATCACCCCAATCGCCAACTACCTGTCTGAGGGGACACTCCCGCCGGATTCGAAAGAAGCCAAGAAAGTAATATGGAAAAGTGCCCACTTCTGCATGTTGCGTGGGCGACTATACAAAAGAGGTTTCTCAAGCCCATTATTGAAATGTTTGAACCCAGGCGATGTTGAGTACGTGCTTGAAGAGATTCATGAAGGAATCAATGGCCACCACGTGGGCGGTCACTTGCTGGCAAAGAAAGCACTTAGAGCCGGATACTACTGGCCGACCATGGAACAAGACGCTCACCTCCATGTCAAAAAATGCCAGCGGTTTGCCGATATACACAAAGCCCCGCCAGAAGAATTGACGTTGATAACTTCGACTTGGCCCTTTCACAAATGTGGAATGGACATTCTCGGACCTTTTCCCAAGGCGACGGGGTGTGTGCAATGGTTAATCGTCGCCATTGATTACTTCACCAAGTGGGTTGAAGCAGAACCATTCGCTACCATCACTTCACAGAAGGTGAGGAAGTTCTTCTGGAAGAACATCGTTTACCGCTTCGGCATCCCCGGCGAGGTCATTACTGACAACGGGACCCAGTTTACAGATGCTAAGTTCCGTGAGCTGATGGCAAACCTACAAATTCGACACCACTTTGCCGTAGTTGAACATCCCTAGTCTAATGGATTGGTAGAATCGGCCAACAAAATGCTCGCCAAAGCAATCAAGAAGAAGTTGGATGCACATAAAGGAGCTTGGATTGAAAACCTGCAGAACGTCTTGTGGGGCTATCGGACAACCGCTCAGTCTAGCACCGGAGAAACCCCTTTCCGGATGACGTACGACACTGAAGCCATGATACCAGTGGAAATTGGCGAACCCTCGTAGAGGAAGGACCAAGTCACCGAAGTGACCAATACCAAAAACCTCAACGAAGCACTCGACCTACTTGACGAAATCCAAGAGCACGCAACACAATCAGAGCTTCAAGCTAAGGAAAGATCGGCCAAGAGATACAACAGGAAAGTCGTTCCCAGAAAATTTCTATCAAATGACCTCGTCCTCATGTGAGCCGACATAGAGAATAAGAACGCCCGTGACGGAAAGCTCGTCCCAAATTGGGAAGGACCTTACCGGATAACAAATACTCTGGGCGTAGGAGCGTATTCCTTAAAAACGTTAGAAGGAAAAGACGTCCCAAGGGCCTGGAACGCAGACAAGCTCACAAGATATTACAGTTGAACTACAATGTAACAATCAAACTGCACTCTTTTTCCCTCCAAATTTTTATCCCAATGAAATCAGCCGTTTCTACTATCTCTTGCTTTTAATCGCCATGCGTATAAATCCAGGATGGTTCTCACCCCCTCCCAAGAGTTGGACTGGGAAGATCTTCACCCCCAGCCAACGCACAAGTTGTGGGATGGTTCTCACCCCTTCCCAAGAGTTGGACTGGGACGGTCCTCACCCCTAGCCAACGCACAAATTGCGGGATGGCTCTCATCCCCGCCCAAGTGTTGGACCGGGACGGTCCTCACCCCCAACCAACGAGTTGTGGGATGGTTCTCACCCCCTCCCAAGAGTTGGACTGGGACGATCCTCACCCCCAGCCAACAAGTTATGGGATGGTTCTCAACCCCGCCCAAGAGTTGGACTGGGACGGTCCTCACCCCCAGCCAAGCAAGCAGTTAATAAGCGAATCACGTATGAACAAAAGCGAGAAATGGTCAAAAAATTATTATCCATTAGATTAACTGGAGATTACAATTGTACGGAAATAAGCTATTACAATTGAAGAAGACAGATTCTTGCAAACAGGAAAAATTTAGTTGGGCGATCTTAGGCAGCTGCTTCTTCACAGGTAGCAGTCTCAGGATTAGCCCCAGTGCCCAAAGGGATCTGGTCGGCGTCAGCAGTTTCACCATATGGAGCTCGGTCACCTTCCAATAGTGTGTCGCCCAAAGGTGTGTCACCCAGTCTCTGCACTTCTTCCTCTATATCATCATCCCCCTCGAAGGATTCAGGTCCCTCCTCTATCACGTTAACCTCGCCGTCTGAAAGCTTGTGCAGCAGGCAATTCCCTTCCACCACATAATCAGCGCTAAGGCCAGAAGCGTCCACCTCCGAATATCGAAGCTGGACCCGCATCAGGGAATTGTCAAAAGAATCATAAAAAATGGAAGTCATTAACCACTCCAATTCCTATACTCGCCCAGCAGCCCTTTTGCAATATTCTTTGGCGACGATCAATTCAACGGACAACGCATCCTTCTCAGACTGGAGGGTAGTTTTCTCGCCTGTCAGCTGGCTGATCGCCAGTGTAAGTTCCTTTTCCTCCTTTGAAGACTCCTCCAACAGTTTGGACAGGTCATCCTTTTCTTGCGACAGGCGTCGCGCCTCGTCACTAGCTCCTTTCAGCTTCTCGTTATCGTCCGAAAAGGTCTTGTTGGCGGCCTTCAGATCGCTAATCTCCTGTTCCAAACGCCCAATATCAGCGATTAGAGACTCCACTTTACGCCCCCTTTGCTCCAGCTCATCATTTAGCGAAGAACAAAGGCTATCGACGGCAAGAGCAGCCTCCCGGATTCCCATAATCCGACCAATCATCACCTGGGCACAATCTATGATGTCTTGCCGATTAATCTGTGCCGGTACCGCCACTTTCAATTTCGGATTGGGGAAGGAAGAGTTCAGATCTTGCTCCGACAGCTTCAGGATTTGGACCAACGAAACGGCAGCGGGCGGGGAAGCCCATTCGGCAGTAACTGCCACAGTTTCCCCCGCCCCATGGAGAGTATCAACTAGCATCGCGTTTTCACTACCAGGAGCATCCGAAAAACTTTCCATCGCAAGGGAGAAATTGTTACCTGATTGATCGGACTCTGTCCGCTCAATTCTAGCCACTTTCGCCCCTCGGGCCGAATTCAGACGCTCATTAACGCCCCTTTTCTAACCTGAAATGGTAGGACAGGGAGGCACGACATCAGTAGGAGGGCGGTTGATCGCCATGCTTGGAGTGTCCTGCATTTCCCTGGCAGAGGAATTTTTGTTTGCCAAACTTTTCTTGGGCGGCTGCACCTCCCTAATGACTGGACCGCCACTCCTCTTCGCCAACTCTTCGGCAGGAATATCCGCGGCAGACAAAAGTTTCTTCGTAGCAACCTGCACTACCTTCTTCTTCCCTTTGACAGCCCCCTTGCTTTGGGCGACAGGAACGACAACAAAAACAGAAGCTGATGCCCCGCCGCCAGTTCCTCGTACCTTCGCAGTCGTTGCACGTGCAATCGCCAGAGCATCCGTTGACAAATCCTCAACTGTAAGTCAAAAGATGTTTCTGCGTCAGCAAATGTAAAGGGAATAAAGGCGTTAGTAAATACAAAGCAAGTAATGCAAATCGCCAATAAAGAAGCCCCAGGTTCTCGCCACACCTCCATAACACAAAATCTTCTTAGTAGGCCAGGGACTAAAGGACTTCTTAAGTTCGACAAACCAATCGACCACCAGCTTTTCTTCCGTCGACAAGGTGCCATAGCCATACGAATAATGATTGGCGGGAGTCTCGTAATGCACCTTAGACCAGTACAATGGAAAACGGCTTACACCACTTTCCTGATCTACAAAGAAGGGAACTTCACCTTCATCAAGAGAAGGCCGCACCCAGAAAAAAGCCGTCTGCCATTTCTTGTACGAATCGACGAACGTGGTGAACATCGCCCCTAAGGACGTCGCCGCTTTCACCGAGACCCAACCCAACTTCTTCAAAGACGAGGACACCTGGAATCAGTAGAAAAACAGACGAACAGTGTATACCCACTCGAAGTAGTGGCAAACCTTCTCGAATACACGCACAAAAGCCCAGGCATTCGGGTGTAATTGAGAGGGTGCAACCCTCAGGTGGGCTAAAATTCCCATTTGGAATTCAGAAAACGGAAACCTAACTTTCTAGTCAATAAAGTGCGTCTTATAGGCAAAGAACTGCCAACAAGCGATCGCCTCAGGGCGTGGTTTGTCACAGACTCGGTTGAACTCCCATACCGGTTTAATCTCCCACTTATGGTCATCAACCCCTCCCTCAGTAAAGTAAAAATTTCCCTCTGATTGATAATCCTTGACCATACCGGCGTTGTCAGTATAACGAGAAGGAGTGTCCGATACATTGATATGCGATCAGCATATAAGAAATTACAAGACAAAAAGAAGAAGAAAGTGACTCAATCGATGCAAGAAAGGCAGAAAAACTGTTAAAATTATCCAAAGTCTGAATATCAGGTGTTACACTGAGTTTGTACTGATCTCACAAGAAAGATGCAGTAAAAAAAGTCAAAAATGACAAAGAAGAGCTAAAAGCCCATGCTGCCAGCGTGGGTATGGCACTCACAGCGTGGGAAGCAAGAATCTGGCAGAGGTTTCCGCGCTGAGAGCGCGAGATCCGCGCTATCAGCGCGGGAGACCAAAAAGAGGCAGAAGCTCCCCCGCTCACAGCGCGGGAGTGGCGCTATCAGCGTGGGAGGCGCGAAAGATGAAAGTTCAATTTTTGAAAATGAGGTCAAAGTCTCTTATAAATAAGAGACTCAACCTCATGGAGCCATACACCCAAAAACCCTAAAGAGGCAGATCCGGCTGGAGAAGGAAGGAAGGTGTTCTTCGTGTTCGTCGTCCCGTTCTTGTACTTTTCTTCTATTTTATTTTCAGTTCATGTTGAATTCAGATCAGCGATCATGATGTTGATTGGCTAGATCTATTTTCTGTAGTCAGGGCCATGATCCCTTTGTGAACAATTGATACAAGGATTGAATCACTTTATGTGTTGATTTTAATATACTTCATCTTTATCTTGTGCGTATTGATATTATTTCTGTTAGATCTGATCAACCTAATAGGGGATGATATTCTGGGGATTAGGGTTCGCAATAGGAATATTGGAATGCGGATTCTGAAAGGAGATAAAGATGACGATTCATGCATGTTCTAGGAATAGACTTGTATGAATTGCAGTCGTGGGATTTATCTACATAATGCTTATTTTCATGCGGGATTACTAAGGGATTAGGGTTCCAATTGAATTAAAGGGTTAGATCACCAAGGGATTGGGATCTAACTAATTATTTTAAAGATGATAATTTGTCTGAGTTGTTAATTTCGATAAATACTGTGAATCAATCCAAAGTAAAATTGGGAGCAATTGGTGAATGTACCCTGGCTACATTACTTTTCTCACTTCTTTTACAAAAACATTTCCTTCATTTTCTTATTTTCTTATTTTAAGTCTTTCTCATAAAAACCTAAAAACAAGTCTTTTACTTTTTAATTAGTTACAATATTGTGAAACCACAAATCGATTCATCTAACTTAAGAGGACTGGTTATCGTAGTAGTTGTTTTACAATCCCTGTGGAGACGATCTTACTTATCACTTTTATTACTTGGAACGATCGGTACACTTGCCGAGTTCGCAACAAGTTTTTGGCGCCGTTGCCGGGGATTGTGTAAGCAATATTACAAATAACCGTAGATTCTTGAGATTGGATTTTTATTTTTATTCTTTTTATCTTGTTTTGTGTTGTTCAGGTGCTACTAATAATTTTTCCGAGTTTTATGCGAGGCAGACTTCCGCCTAAGGACTTTGTAATTGATTCTGAAATTGCAAGGACCGAAAAGCAACTAAGGAAGGCTGCTAGACAGATCATTTGGGAAGATTCTAAGCACATACCTTTACATCCAATTCAAGAGATGGCAGAAAACAACAATGCTGGTCATGGACGAGGAGGAAATGCCAACAATCAACCTCCAAGACTGTTGAATACGATTCTGACTCCAGTATTCAACAGGGCCAATTCAAGCATAGTGGGGCCAAATGTGGAGGCCAACAACTTTGAACTCAAGCCATCATTGATTTCTTTGGTGGAGAGGGTTCAGTTTTCTGGTGATGATGATGAAGATCCTCATGAGTTCATAGACCGATTCCTGATGGTCTGT
>JAVKPL010014316.1:0-81399 GCA_032173675.1 Gastrolobium villosum | reverse complement strand
GTAGCTTTTCTGACGATTCTGCGCCTGCTTCAACTTTTCCCTGATCATCTGGATCTGTAGGGTAGTATCTTGGACAAAGTCCAAGTCGAATAGCTCTTTATCCCCAACCTCAGACCAGCAAGTAGGTGTGCGACACCTCCTACCATACAGCGCCTCGTAGGGTGCCATGCCCAGACTAGCATGGAAACTGTTGTTGTACGAGAACTCTACCAACGGAAGGTACCTATCCCATGCAGAACCCTGCTCCAACGTGCAAGCTCTCAGCATGTCCTCCAATGTCTGGATGGTCCGCTCAGTCTGTCCGTCAGTCTGAGGGTGATAGGTGGTACTCAATCTCAACTGCGTACCAAAAGCCTCCTGCAGCGCCTCCCAGAACCGAGATGTGAACTTCGGGTCCCTATCACTGATGATACTCTCGGGCACCCCGTGAAGCCTCACAATCTCACGGACGTATAGTTTGGCCAACTGCTCTGTAGTGAAGCTCACCTTCACTGGAATAAAATGGGCAGACTTGGTCAATCTGTCCACTATGACCCAGATAGAATCACAACCAGCCTGAGTTCTAGGCAAACCCACAACGAAGTCCATGGAAATGCTCTCCCATTTCCACTCTGGAATCTCAAGAGGTTGAAGTTTACCAGACGGCTTCTGGTGCTCTATCTTCACTTTCTGACAGATCAAACACTTGGACACGAAAACAACAACATCCTTCTTCATGCCCGGCCACCAGAAGCTCTTCTTCAGATCTTGATACATCTTTGTAGCACCAGGATGGATAGAAAACTGGCCCTTATGGCCTTCTGCCATAACCTCGTCAGTCAACGGACCTCGAGGAACCACAATCCTCTGCTGAAACATCAGAAGTCCATCCTCATTCCAAGACACACCGTCTTGGTTCTTCACATAGTCCAGGCACTCTCTCTGAACTTGCGCCTCTTTGATCTTTTCCAACAGCTCGTTCACAACGTTTGCTGTTTCCAACTCGAAAAGTGCACTCTCGCACGGAGTGGTCACTGCCAACTTCCGAAACTTCGCAACCACATCAAAGTTACAAAGTAACGTACTATGCAAACTCCCGGATTTCCGGCTTAAAGCATCGGCTACCACATTGGCCTTACCAGGATGGTACTTCAGCTCAAAGTCGTAATCCTTCAGGAATTCCATCCATCTTCTCTGCCTCATGTTCAACTCTTTCTGGTCAAACAGATACTTCAAGCTCTTGTGGTCACTGAACACCACAAACTGCATACCGAACAGATAATGCCTCCAAATCTTGAAAGCAAACACGATCGCAGCCAGCTCCAAATCATGAGTCGGGTAATTCTCCTCATGAGGTTTCAACTGTCTTGAAGCGTAAGCAACCGCTTTACCTTTCTGCATCAGTACACAGCCTAACCCCTTTCCAGAGGCATCACAGTATAACTCGAACTGTTCCGCAGGATCAGGAAGAACTAACACTGGAGCAGTAGTCAATCTCTCCTTCAACTCCTGGAAACACTCCTCACACTCATGTGTCCACACGAATGGAGTCTCCTTTCGGGTAAGGCGAGTCATTGGTAGCACCATCTTGGAGAATCCTTCTATGAACCTCCTATAGTAGCCTGCCAAACCCAGGAAGCTTCTCACTTCCGTAACCGTCTTATGCCTCTCCCAGTCCATCACGGCCTCAATCTTGTTGGGATCAACTGCAACTCCATTAGCAGAAATCACATGACCCAGAAATTTCACCGCCTTGAGCCAAAACTCGCATTTCGACGGCTTCGCATAGAGCTTTTTCTCTTTTAGCACTTGCATCACAATCTTCAAGTGCTCAGTATGTTCCTCCTCCGTCTTGGAGTAGATCAAGATGTCTTCAATGAAGACGATCACAAATTGATCCAGGTACGGCTGGAAAATCCTGTTCATGTAGTACATAAACACTGCGGGTGCATTGGTGAGTCCAAACGGGATCACCAAGTACTCGTAGTGCCCGTACCTCGAGCGAAACACTATCTTTGGGACATCCTCCGGCTTTACCCGTATCTGATGATAACCGGACCGGAGATCAATCTTGGAATACACACAAGCACCCCTGAGCTGATCCAGCAAATCATCAATGCTTGGAAGAGGGTACTTGTTCTTGATTGTCACCTTGTTCAACTGTCTGTAGTCGGTGCACAACCGCATGGTCCCATCTTTCTTTTTCACGAAAATGACCGGTGCTCCCCAGGGAGCCACACTCGGCCGGATAAAGTCTTTCGCTGAAAGCTCCTCAATGTGCTTCTTCAGCTCCGCCAACTCTGGTGGCGACATCCGGTATGGAGCCAATGAGATAGGCCCCACACCAGGCAATAAATCGATGGAGAACTCTATCTCCCTCTGCGGTGGAAACTCAGGAATCTCCTCAGGAAACACCTCGAGGAATTCCCTCACCACAGGAATGCCAGTGAGATCCTCCTGTGTCCCACTCACCA
Source organism: Gastrolobium villosum (assembly GCA_032173675.1). Classification (NCBI taxonomy): domain Eukaryota; kingdom Viridiplantae; phylum Streptophyta; class Magnoliopsida; order Fabales; family Fabaceae; genus Gastrolobium; species Gastrolobium villosum. The sequence continues at coordinate 78,946 of JAVKPL010014316.1, read as the reverse complement.
AACCTCCCAACATGACATAGCCAAATGCCCCTGCTCTCAAGGCCCTCCTCGCCTGCAGGACTGAAATGAACGGTGAGGAACTGGCTGTGGACCCACCCGGAGACATCATCACTTTCTTGGCACAACAATCAATCAGTGCACAGTTTCTGGACAACCAATCCATGCCCAGAATAATCTCAAGGTTGGCCATCGGCAATCCTATCAGATCTACCGAGAAATCACGGCCATCCCACTGAAACGCTACATCGCAATGAACAGTGGAGGTCAAACATTTTTCTCCGGTGGCGGTGGTCACCCGCATCGGTGGAGAAAGCACATCACTGGGCAACTCAAGCCCCACAGCAATAGGGGTAGCAACAAAAGAGTGCGTTGCCCCGGAATCAAATAACACATCAACAGCTGAACCACCAATGGTAACAGTACCTCTGACCAGGTTCGGAGCTCTGTCCGACTGCTGACGATCCAACGTATAAACACGCCCCGTGGTAGGTGGCACGGCTGGTGCCCCAGTAGGAACCATCTGCAATGGCACAGCGTGCACTGCAGCAACTATCGCCGTCGGGCAATCTCTGGAGTAGTGGCCCTCCTTGCCACACTGGAAGCATATCAACTGCCCGGTAGAGCACGGCCCAAAATGTGACTTCCCGCATCCTGAACATCTGGGAGCAGGAGGTCTAGCTGTGTTCCCCTGAGCAGCAGTCTTTCTGAACTGATTTGGCGCTTGCTTAGCCGCCAACGGTTTGCCCTTGCCTTTATTCGCAAAGTTCTTTTTCTCCAGGGAGTAGAACCACCAGTGCTCTGTGGTACCTCAACCTTGGCCCTCTTGGCCTGACTCGCACGGCAGTAGTCCTCGATGTCGCGGCACTGCTGCACCAACGCTCCGAAGTCTCTCGAAGCAGAACCAGCAAGATGTCCAGCTATATCCTCTTTAAGTCCCCTCCGGAACTTGGCCGCAAGAAAAACGGGAGTCGGTCTCGCCATGCGAAAATGAGAGAACTTGACCAGCTCATTAAACTTGGCCAGGTACTCGTCAACAGACAACGAGCCCTGTACCAACCGGTCAAACTCCCCCTGCTTCCTCTCCTGTGAGTCATAAGGGAAGTACTGACCCAAGAAGCTCTCCTCGAAGAATGGCCACGTCATCACATGGCCTTGCATCTCGTAGACCTGAGAAAGATTGGTCCACCACTCATGGGCCTCGCCCTCCAGCATGTACGTGGCGAACAACAGCTTCTGCGGATCGGTGCACTGCATGATCCGGAAAATCTTGTCCAACGCCTGAAGCCATCTAGCAGCAGCAATGGGATCATACGATCCGTCGAAGGTAGGTGGCTTATGCTTGCGGAAAGCATTCAGCCGGCGATCGATCTCGTCACGATCCTCAGCAAGTACGGGGATAGTCTGCATAGCCCCCGTCAAGTGACTACCCTCACCCATCTGGCTCTGGGTGTCCTCCTGTTGACTAGGCGGAGGTGGAGGCGGTGGCGGCGGTGGAGGTGGTGGAGGACCCTGGCCCGCAGCAGGACCAGCCCTCAACTCCTCCAACATGACCCTCATCATAGTCATGTTGGCCATCCGGTTCTCCTCCAGAACCTCTGCCGTGGTTTGCCGGTTCGCATCTCGTATAGCGTCCAGCATCGCCCGGTTCGCCAGCCTCGTGGCTTCCTGGTCGGCTAGTCGGGCCGCCTGCATCTCAGCTAATGCAGCCAGGACAGGATCCGTCTGATCCTCGCTCGTACTCGTGTTCCTCCTTGGTGGCACCATGACTCTGCACAAGTTACACAAAGAATGAGTTGATCAGGCCCACGCATTGTGGTCACATATGCATTATCATAACACACACCAGTCAGAGAGAACGCAAAGTAGACACGCAACGACACATCCTAAGTTATTGCAATACATACAGGCTTTTCCCTAGAAAGTGCTTTGATACCATAAAATGGAACAGCCCGTGTTAACCCGGATTGTTAACACACTATCGTATTAAGCCACGCTTAATTAAAATTGCGGAATAACTTTTTCTTTAATTCAATTATGACGTCATTAACTTAACCAACTTGATTACTTAATCATTTTCATAAAAATACTGCCTGTATGTAAATTGCAAGACATCTAACTGAATACCTCGTACATAAATATAATGTGTGTATCTAGAACCGCAGGACTACAACATGCAGCCTGGGTCAAAATCCTGATACATTAATTACAACAGCGAATTAAAAGGCATAACCAAACCATGTGGCATGGACAAACCCCATGCTCACCAAATAGGGCAACAATGCCCACAAATAGTCTCAACATAAACTTAACATAAATAAAGCAGAAAACATAACAGCAGTCAAATAAAAAACAATCCACAACCAGCACGTCAGCATGCCATAAATATCAACTCAGCTCTGGCCTCCTGCCACCTGAGCCCTCAACATTACCTGATCCTGAAATAAGCGTCCCCAAACGTGGGGTGAGATCTCTAACAAGAAATCTCAGTAAGACAAGGGGTCCTCAAGGAGTCTCCACCCCAAGCTCACTTACATGTGTAATATAAGTTCTAAAAAACAGTATTACAATATAAGTTCTAAAATCATGCGATGCAGCAATTAATCATGTCATGTGTGCTTTCAAATCTACTGGCCAGAGTAATGTAGGAATACGTCTATGCCTACATGAGTACATGGATACTACCTGCACCTCACCCACAGCTTCTCCATCTTGTATGTACTACATACTCAGGATTGCCGTCTAGGTGGACACCACATGCATCATAAAAGCTCATTGCATATAAATAGCTCAACAGCATTTCCAAAATAATAAAGCATGTAACACAGCATGCATAAACCCATCCCCATGGGACATGGTGGAACATCAAAATGGCTAAACCGAGGACACGAAAGCTTACCTTGCAAGCTAGCTATCCAAGCCAAGAGTCCAACCACTCACAAGTCCACAAACAGCAGTCTCACAATCTGATATGGACCATTAACAAATCAATATTAATGCATCACAAGCATACAACTTAAAGACTACACCTTTCCTTTACGTTTTACGCCTTAAGGCTTCCAACAAAGCCATAAGCCCTTAATCATATGATTGTGACTTAGTCCATTTATTACAGAAGTTCAACTTCCTTAAACTAGGGTCCACACACCCAATAGCTTACTGTTCATACAGTACAGCTACTGTCTGCGCAGAACCCAGGATATCCGGATATCAGAAGGGGCATATCCGGATATGCCATATCCGGATATCACACTGGACATATCCGGATATGTCATATCCGGATACCCAGATCCCATATCCGGATATCAATATCCGGATACCATATCCGGATACTGATATCCGGATATCTGTTCGACAAATATCCGGATATCTCACGACAGAATGCAGTTTCTGCATTTCGTGAATATCCATCCCAAAGATCCAACTTTTAACACATGTACACGTTAAAGCATGCATCTTTAAGCATATACAAGTTCATTTAGGTGTTGGTTACTTCATTTTAACTTTTTACATGCCAAGACACCAACTTTAAGCAAGATAAACTCATGATCATGGTGAGGTAACTTACCAAAGCTCAAAACAGAGGCAAGTTGTGCTCTTGGAGCTCTCCCAAGGTTCCTCAAACTCAGCCTAAGTAGGAGCACGAAAATGGCACTTCAAGATGGGTTCTTGCACCACAAGAAGGCACTTTGAAGCTCACAATGACTACCACAAGGTAGCCATCACTAAAGCTCCAAACTCATGCTCACTAACTACCCCTCAACTCAGAAAAACAAGGCTCACCACACACAATATGCACACAAGCACTCTCCAATGCCCACACTCAAGTGTTTACTTGATCAAGAAGAGAAACAATGATCAAAGGAGGTGACTTTGGTGAGAAAAGGAGGAAGAAATGATGAACAAGGGGGGCTGCCTCAAGGCTGCAGAAAACTCACGTTCATATGGGCATGCCTAGGGTTTTGTGCCCTTAGTGTGCCTATTTATAGGCACGTGGCCACTAACCGCGCAGTATTAGCCTTAATCGCAAAGTAAAAGATCTTGATCTCAAACTTCGGATTCTAGACCTACGCATTTTTCTAAGATTTTTCATATTTTTATTTTATTTTTCGGAGCACCTTTCCGGTACGCGATTTTCCATAGCCAGTATCAGTTCTGGCATCAGATTACGTCATTTTGACTTGAAACTTGTTTTACAAGTCCTACATAATATTCTAGTAATTATCATGCATTCGTTATAATTTTCCGGGATACTTTTCCGGTACGCATTTATACCGAGTAGCAGAACCCGTATCTGCGCTTTTCTTCCGAAAAGCGACTTTCAGCATTTTTACTCACTCAATATAATTATCTAAGCCCATTAATAATTATTAGGGTCAATTATGGGATTATTTCCTAATTATCATAATTAATTCACTAATTACCTTAATTAACGGTGCGGGTTCTTACAGCTAGCTTGCAAGGTAAGCTTTCGTGTCCTCGGTTTAGCCATTTTGTGGTTCCACCATGTCCCATGGGGATGTGGTTTATGCATGTTGTGTTAGATGCTTTGATGTTTTGGAAATGCTGTTGAGCTATTATATGCAATGTGCTTTTATGATATGCATGTGGTGTCCACCTATACGGTAAGCCTGAGTATGTGGTACATACAAGATGGTGAGGCTGTGGGTGAGGTGCAAGCGGTGTTCCTTGTACTCATGTAGGTATAGACGTATTCCTGCATTTCTCTGGCCAGTAGATTTGATAAACACACGTGGCATGATTATCTGCTGCATCGCATAGTTTTGGAACTTATATTGTAAATACTGTTTTTGAACTTATATTACACATGTAAGTGAGCTTGGGGGTGGAAGATCCTTGAGGACCCCTTGTCTTACTGAGATTTCTTGTTTAGAGATCTCACCCCACGTTTGGGGACGCTTATTTCAGGTTCAGGTAATGTTGAGGGCTCAGGTGGCAGGAGGCCAGAGCTGAGTTAGACATATCTGTATTTTGCTGACATGATGGATGCTGATTATTTTACTGTTGTTTATGTTTATGCTTATGATATTATGCTGAGACTGTTGTTGGGCATTGTGCCTTATTTGGTGAGATGAGGTTTGTCCATGCCACATGGTTTTGTTATTGTCTTTTAATTGAAGTTGTAATTAAAGTATCAGGATTTTGACCCAGGCTATGTGTTGTAGTCCTGCGGCTTTAGATACTCACTTATCATTTATATATGAGGTATTTCAGTTAGTTGTCTTGCAATTTACATACAGGCAGTATTTTATGAAATTGATTAAGTAATCAAGTTGGCTAAGGTTAATGACGTCATAATTGAATTAAAGAAAAAGTTATTCCACATTTTAATTAAGTGTGGCTTAATGCGATAGGAGGTTAACAATCCGGGTTAACACGGGCTGTTACAATATTCATGCCATGTGTGTTTTTACAATCTAGGTGGATGTAAGAACCCGCACCGTTAATTAAGGTAATTAGTGACTTAATTATGATAATTAGGAAATGATTCCATAATTTACCTTAATAATTATTATTGGGCTTAAATAATTATATTGAGTGAGTAAAATGATGAAAGTCGCTTTTCGGAAGAAAAGCGCAGATACCGGTTCTGCTACCCGGTATAAATGCGTACCGGAATAGTATCCCGAAAAATTATAACGAATGCATGATAATTACTAGAATATTATGTAGGACTTGTAAAACAAGTTTCAAGTAAAAATAATGTAATCTGATGCCAGAACTGATACTGTCTATGGAAAAGCGAGTACCACAAAGGTGCTCCGAAAAATAAAACAAGAATATGATAAATCTTAGAAAAATGTGTAGGTTTAGATTCCAAAGTATGGGATCAAGATCTTTTGCGTTGCTATTAAGGCTAATACTGAGCTCAAGTGACCTTTTGCCTATATAAGCATTAGTTGCACATAACCCTAGGAGGATTCCAGCTGCCTTATGCGTGAATGAGGGGCTGAGCAAGGGGTGATCACTGTTCCATTGCATGCTCTTCTTCCCTTGTGACCAAAACACCATTTTATCTTGATTTTCCTCCTCTTTGACCTTGCAAACAACTAGGAGAGTGCACTGTGAGGTTAGGTTTCAGCTCTTGCTGAGTGAGGGGTGTTTCTTGAGCTGGTTTTGTTGCTGAGTTTGGGTTGTGTGGTGAAGGAGCTTTGTGTGCGGGTGGAGAAGTTTCAAATAGCTTCCTTGGTGAGGAAAGAACTCACCTTGTCGCTCCATTTTCATCCTCCCTAAAGTCAGTACCTTGGAGCTGACTTGTGAGCTCCAAGAGCACCATTGTTGGCTGCTTAAATCTTGGGGTAAGTTCCCTCATCTTTGATCATAGTTTTTTGGCTTAAAGTTGATGTCTTTGCCATGTTTAATGAGTGAACAAGAAGGTATAATGAGTATGAACCTAAAACAGATTAAAGATGCATGCTTTAACCTAATTAAGTGTTAAAAGTTGGACCTTTGGACTAGATATTCACGAAATGCAGAAACTGCATTCTTTCGTGAGATATCCGGATATTTGTCGAACAGATATCCGGATATCAGTATCCGGATATGGTATCCGGATATCAGTATCATATCCGGATATACATATCCGGATGAGGGATCTGGATATCCGGATAAGGTATATCCAGATATGGTCAGTGTGATATCCGGATATTGCATATCCGGATATGTCCCTTGTAATATCCGAATATTCTGGGATTTCACAGAACAGTAGCTGTGCTGTGTGAACAGTAAGCTATTGGGGGTTTGTGGACCTTAGATTAAGGAAGTTTAACTTCCGTAATTAATGGACTAAGTCAGAATCATATGATTAAGGGCTTATGGCTTTGTTGGAAGCCTTAAGACGTAAAACGTAAAGGAAAGACGTAGTCTTTAAGTTGTATGCTTGTGATGCATAATTAATGATATATTATTGGTCCATAACAGATTGTGATACTGCTGTGTTTGGATTTGAGAGTGGTTGGACTCTTGGCTTGGATAGCTAGCTTGCAAGGTAAGATTTCGTGTCCTCGGTTTAGCCATGTTATGGTTCCACCATGTCCCATGGGGATGTGGTTTATGCATGCTGTGTTACATGCTTTGATGTTTTGGAAATGTTGTTGAGCTATTATATGCAATGTGCTTTTATGATATGCATGTGATGTCCACCTATACGATAAGCCTGAGTATGTAGCACATACAAGATGGTGAGGCTGTGGGTGAGGTGCAAGCGGTGTTCCTTGTACTTATGTGGGTATAGATGTATTCCTGCATTTCTCTGGCCAGTAGATTGTATAAACACACATGGCATGAATATCCTTGAGGACCCCTTGTCTTAGTGAGATTTCTTGTTTAGAGATCTCACCCCACGTTTTGGGACGCTTATTTCAGGTTCAGGTAATGTTGAGGGCTCAGGTGGCAGGAGGCCAGAGCTGAGTTAGACTTATCTATGTTTTGCTGACATGATGGATGCTGATTATGTTGAGACTAATGTTTTGCATTGTGCCTTATTTGGTGAGCATGGGGTTTGTCCATGCCACATGGATTTGTTATTGCCTTTTATTTAAAGTTGTATTAAAGTATCAGGACTTATGGTCCAGGCTATGTGTTTTAGCCCTGTGGCTTTAGATACTCACATTATATTTATATATGAGGTATTTCAGTTAGTTGTGTTGCAATTTACATACAGACAGTATTTTATGAAATTGATTAAGTAATCAAAGTTGGCTAAAGTTAATGACGTCATAATTGAATTAAAGAAAAAGTTATTCCGCAATTTAATTAAGCGTGGCTTAATACGATAGTATGTTAACAATCCGGGTTAACACGGGCTGTTACATTTTATGGTATCAGAGCACTTTCTAGGGAAAAGCCTGTATGTATTGCAATAACTTATGATGTTTCGTTGCGTGTCTACTTTGTGTTCTCTCTGATTGGTGTGTATTATGATAATGCATATGTGACCACATGGCGTGGGCCTGATCAACTCATTCTTTGTGTAACTTGTGCAGAGTCATGGTGCCACCAAGGAGGAACCCTAGTACGAGCGAGGATCAATCGGATCCTATCCTGGCTGCATTAGCTGAGATGCAGGCGGCCCGACAGGCCGACCAGGAGGCCACGAGGCTGGCAAACCAGGCGATGCTAGACGCTATCAGCGATGCGAACAGGCGAGCCACTGCTGAGGTTGTGGAGGAGAACCGGATGGCCAACATGACTATGATGAGAATCATGTTGGAGGAGTTTAGGGTTGGTCCTGCTGCTGGCCAGTGTCCTCCACCACCTCCACCATCGCCACCGCCTCCACCTCTACCTAGTCAACAGGAGGACACCCATAGTCAGATGGGTGAGGGAAGTCATTTGACGGGGGCTTTGCAAACCATTCCCGTATGTGCGGAGGATCATGACGAGATCGACGCCAGATGAATGCTTTCCGCAAGCACAAGCCACCTTCTTTTGACGGATCTTATGATCCCATTGCTGTTGTCAGATGGTTACAGGCGTTGGACAAGATCTTCTGGATCATGCAGTGTACCGATCTGCAGAAGCTGATGTTTGCCACTTACATGCTGGAGGGCGAGGCCCATGAGTGGTGGACCAACATTTCTCTCATCTACGAGATGCAGGGCCGTGTGATGACGTGGCCGTTCTTTGAGGAGTGTTTTCTAGGTCAGTATTTCCCGTATGATGCACAGGAGAGGAAGCAAGGGGAGTTTGACCGTTTGGTTCAGGGCTCATTGTCAGTTGACGAGTACCTGGCCAAGTTTAACGAGCTGGTGAAGTTTTCACACTTCAGGATGGCGAGGCCTACTCCTACATTATTGGCTGCTAAGTTCCGCAGGGGACTTAGTGAGGATATTGCTGGTTACTTAGCTGGGTCTGCTTCCAGAGATTTTGGGACACTGGTTCAGCAGTGTCGTGATATTGAGGACTTCTACAGCATGAGTAAGGCCAAGAAAGCCAAGACGGATGAGACGATGACGACGACGACGAAGGTAGCTGGTGGTTCCACTTCTTGGCGAGACAAGAAGTTTGGGAACAAGGGAAAGGGTAAACAGATGGCAGCTCGGCAAGCGCCGAATCAGTTCAAGAGGACTTCTGCTCAGGGGAGCACAGCTAGACCTCCTGCTCCCAGATGCTCGAGATGCAAGAAGTCACACTTTGGGCCGTGCGCTACAGGCCAGCTGATATGCTTCCAGTGTGGCAAGGAGGGCCACTATTCCAGAGATTGCCCGACGGCGAGAGTTGCTGCAGTGCAGGCAGTGCCTTTACAGATGGTTCCTACTGGGGCACCAGCCGTACCACCTACTACGGGGCGAGTGTACACACTTGATCGTTAGCAGTCGGACAGAGCTCCGAACCTGGTCAGAGGTACTGTTACCATTGGTGGGTCAGTTGTTGATGTATTGTTTAATTCCGGGGCAACGCATTCTTTTGTTGCTACCCCTATTGTTGTGGGGCTTGAGTTGCCCAGTGATGTGCCTTCTCCACCGATGCGGGTGAGCACCGCCACCGGAGAAAAATGTTTGACCTCCACTGTCCATCGCGATGTAGCGTTTCAGTGGGATGGCCGTGACTTCTCGGTAGATCTGATAGGATTGCCGATGGCCAACTTGGAGATTATTCTGGGCATGGATTGGTTGTCCAGAAATTGTGCATTGGTTGATTGTTGTGCCAAGAAAGTGGTGATGTCTCCGGGTTGGGTCCACAGCCAGTTCCTCACCGTTCATTTCAGTCCTGCAGGCGAGGAGGGCCTTGAGAGCAGGGGCGTTTGGCTATGTCATGTTGGGAGGTTTCGTGAGTGGGACACAGGAGGATCTCACTGGCATTCTTGTGGTGAGGGAATTCCTCGAGGTGTTTCCCAAGGAGATTCCTGAGTTTCCACCGCAGAGTGAGATAGAGTTCTCCATAGACTTATTGCCTGGTGTGGGGCCTATCTTATTGGCTCCATACCGGATGTCGCCACCGGAGTTGGCAGAGCTGAAGAAGCATATTGAGGAGCTTGCAGCGAAGGATTTCATTCGGCCGAGTGTGTCTCCTTGGGGAGCACCGATTATTTTTGTGAAAAAGAAAGATGGGACCATGCGGTTGTGCACCGACTACAGACAGTTGAACAAGGTTACAATCAACAACAAGTATCCTTTCCCACGCATTGATGATTTGCTGGATCAGCTCAAGGGTGCTTGCGTATATTCTAAGATTGATCTCCGGTCTGGTTACCATTAGATACGGGTAAAGCCGGAGGATGTCCCAAAGACAGCGTTTCGCTCGAGGTATGGGCATTATGAGTACTTGGTGATCCCGTTTGGACTCACCAATACACCCGCAGTGTTCATGGACTACATGAACAGGATCTTCCAGCCGTACCTGGATCAGTTTGTGATCGTCTTCATTGACGACATCTTGATTTACTCCAAGACAGAGGAGGAGCATGCTGAGCACTTGAATATTGTTTTGCAAGTGCTGAAAGAGAAAAAGCTATATGCTAAGTCGTCAAACTGTGAGTTTTGGCTCAAGGCGGTGAAATTTCTGGGTCATGTGATTTCCGCTGATGGAGTTGCAGTTGATCCTAACAAGATTGAGGCCGTGATGGATTAGGAGAGGCCCAAGACGGTTACAGAAGTAAGAAGCTTCTTAGGTTTGGCAGGGTACAACAGGAGGTTCATATAGGGATTCTCCAAGATGGTGCTACCTGTAAGAACCCGCACCTCTAATTAAGGAAATTAGTAAAATAATTATGATAATTAGGAAATAATTCCATAATTGACCCTAATAATTATTAATGGGCTTAGATAATTATATTGTGTGAGTAATAATGCTGAAAGTCGCTTTTCGGAAGAAAAGCGCAGATACCGGTTCTGCTACTCGGTATAAATGCGTACCGGAAAAGTATCCCGGAAAATTATAACGAATGCATGATAATTACTAGAATATTATGTAGGACTTGTAAAACAAGTTTCAAGTCAAAATGACGTAATCTGATGCCAGAACTGATACTGGCTATGGAAAAGCGCGTACCGGAAAGGTGCTCCGAAAAATAAAATAAAAATATGACAAATCTTAGAAAAATGCGTAGGTCTAGAATTCGAAGTTTGGGATCAATATCTTTTACTTTGCGATTAAGGCTAATACTGCGCGATTAGTGGCCATGTGCCTATAAATAGGCACACTAAGGCACAAAACCCTAGGTGCCTCATTTCCTACGTGAGTTTTTGTGCTGGTGGGGGGCTTCTTTGCTGCACCTCCATTCTTGGTGCTTCCTTGCCTTCTTCTTCTTCTTTTCTTCTTCTTTCTTCACCATTCCTCCTTCCAAGCAACTAGAGTGTGTCTTGGGTGAGGGTGGTGCAACCTTTTCTGAGTTGAGAAGGCTGTGTGTGTGAGGTTAGTGAGCTGAACTTGAAGCTTTAGTGATGGCTACCTTGTGGTAGTCATTGTGAGCTTCAAAGTGCCACCTTGTGGTGCAAGAACCCACCTTGGTGTGCCATTTTCGTGCTCCTACTTAGGCTGAGTTTGAGGAACCTTGGGAGAGCTCCAAGAGCACACCTTGCCTCTGTTTTGAACTTTGGTAAGTTACCTCACTATGATCATGGGTTTATAATGCTTAAAGTTGATGTCTTGACCATGTTTAATGAGTAAACAAGAGGGTATAAGGTATATGAACCTAAAATGAACTAAAGATGCATGCTTTAACGTGTACATGTGTTAAAAGTTGGACCTTTGGGATGGATACTCACGAAATGCAGAAACTGCATTCTGTCGTGAGATATCCGGATATTCGTCGAACAGATATCCGGATATCAGTATCCGGATATGGTATCCGGATATTGATATCCGGATATGGGATCTGGGTATCCGGATATGACATATCCGGATATATCCAGTGTGATATCCGGATATGGCATATCCGGATATGTTCTTCATGATATCCGGATATCCTGGGTTCTGCGCAGACAGTAGCTGTTTTGTATGAACAGTAAGCTATTGGGTGTGTGTGGACCCAAGTTTAAGGAAGTTGAACTTCTGTAATTAATGACCTAAGTCAGAATCACTTGATTAAGGGCTTATGGCTTTGTTGGAAGCCTTAAGACGTAAAACGTAAAGGAAAGGCGTAGTCTTTAAGTCGTATGCTTGTTGTACATTAATATTGATGTATTATTGGTCCATATCAGATTGTGATACTGCTGTTTGTGGACTTGTGAGTGGTTGGACTCTTGGCTTGGATAGCTAGCTTGCAAGGTAAGCTTTCGTGTCCTCGGTTTAGCCATTTTGATGTTCCACCATGTCCCATGGGGATGGGTTTATGCATGCTGTGTTACATGCTTTGATTATTTTGGAAATGCTGTTGAGCTGTTTATATGTAATGAGCTATTATGATATGCATGTGGTGTCCACCTAGACGGCAATCCTGAGTATGTAGTACATACAAGATGGAGAAGCATGTGGGTGAGGTGCAGGTAGTATCCATGTACTCATGTAGGCATAGACGTATTCCTACATTTCTCTGGCCAGTAGATCTGAAAGCACACATGACATGATTAATTGCTGCATCGCATGATTTTGGAACTTATATTGTAATACTGTTTTTAGAACTTATATTACACATGTAAGTGAGCTTGGGGTGGAGACTCCTTGAGGACCCCTTGTCTTACTGAGATTTCTTGTTAGAGATCTCACCCCACGTTTGGGGACGCTTATTTCAGGATCAGGTAATGTTGAGGGCTCAGGTGGCAGGAGGCCAGAGTTGAGCTGATTGATGATATGCTGACTGCTGTTATGCTATTTCTACTGTTGTTTATGTTTTCTGCTTTAATTATGCTAAGTTTATGTTGAGACTATTTGTGGGCATTGTTGCCTTATTTGGTGAGCATGGGGTTTGTCCATGCCACATGTTTGTTATCGTCTTTTTATGTTGATGTTGTAATTAAAGTATCAGGATTTTGACTCAGGCTACTTGTGTAGACCTGTGGCTTTAGATACTCACTTATATTTATGTACGAGGTATTCAGTTAGTTGTCTTGCAATTTACATACAGGCAGTATTTTTATGAAAATGATTAAGTAATCAAGTTGGTTAAGTTAATGACGTCATAATTGAATTAAAGAAAAAGTTATTCCGCATTTTAATTAAGCGTGGCTTAATACGATAGTGTGTTAACAGACCGGGTTAACACGGGCTGTTACATTTTATGGTATCAGAGCACTTTCTAGGGAAAAGCCTGTATGTATTGCAATAACTTAGGATGAGTCGTTGCGTGTCTACTTTGTGTTCTCTCTGACTGGTGTGTGTATGACAATGCATATGTGACCACATGGCGTGGGCCTGATCAACTCATTCTTTGTGTAACTTGTGCAGAGTCATGGTGCCACCGAGGAGGAACACGAGTACTAGTGAGGATCAGACGGATCCTGTCCTGGCTGCATTGGCTGAGATGCAGGCGGCCCGACTAGCCGACCAGGAAGCCACGAGGCTGGCGAACCGGGCGATGCTGGACGCTATACGAGATGCGAACCGGCAAACCACGGCAGAGGTTCTGGAGGAGAACCGGATGGCCAACATGACTATGATGAGGGTCATGTTGGAGGAGTTGAGGGCTGGTCCTGCTGCTGGCCAGGGTCCTCCACCACCTCCACCGCCGCCACCGCCTCCACCTCCGCCTAGTCAACAGGAGGACTCCCAGAGCCAGATGGGTGAGGGTAGTCACTTGACGGGGGCTATGCAGACTATCCCCGTTCTTGCTGAGGATCGTGACGAGATCGATCGCCGGCTGAATGCTTTCCGCAAGCATAAGCCACCTACCTTCGACGGATCGTATGATCCTATTGCTGCTGCCAGATGGCTACAGGCGCTGGACATGATTTTCCGGATCATGCAGTGCACCGATCCGCAGAAGCTGTTGTTCGCCACTTATATGCTGGAGGGCGAGGCCCATGAGTGGTGGACCAACCTTTCTCAGGTTTACGAGATGCAGGGCCATGTGATGACGTGGCCATTCTTCGAGGAGAGCTTCCTGGGTCAGTACTTCCCTTATGACTCACAGGAGAGGAAGCAGGGGGAGTTTGACCGGTTGGTTCAGGGCTCGTTGTCTGTCGACGAGTACCTGGCCAAGTTTAATGAGCTGGTGAAGTTTTCACACTTCAGGATGGCGAGGCCTACTCCTACATTCTTGGCTGCTAAGTTCCGCAGGGGACTTAATGAGGATATTGCTGGTTACTTAGCTGGGTCTGCATCCAGAGATTTTGGGACACTGGTTCAGCAGTGTCGTGATATTGAGGACTTCTACAGCACGAGTAAGGCCAAGAAGGCCAAGATGGAGGTACCACAGGGTACCGGCGGTTCCACTCCCTGGAAGAGTAAAAATTTTGCGAACAAGGGCAAGGGCAAGCAGATGGCGGCTAAGCAAGCGCCGAATCAGTTCCGAAAGACTGCCGCTCAGGGGAACACAGCTAGACCTCCTGCTCCCAGATGCTCGGGATGCGGGAAGTCACATTTTGGGCCGTGCTCTACCGGTCAGCTGATTTGCTTCCAGTGTGGCAAGGAGGGCCACTATTCCAGAGATTGCCCGACGGCGAGAGTTGCTGCAGTGCAGGCTGTGCCATTGCAGATGGTTCCTACTGGGGCACTAGCCGTGCCACCTACTACCGGACGAGTCTACACTCTTGATCGTCAGCAGTCGGACAGAGCTCCGAACCTGGTCAGAGGTATTGTTACCATTGGTGGATCAACTGTTGATGTTTTGTTTGATTCCGGGGCAACGCACTCTTTTGTTGCTACCCCTATTGCTGTGGGGCTTGAGTTGCCCAGTGATGTGCTTTCTCCACCGATGCGGGTTACCACCGCCACCGGAGAAAAATGTTTGACCTCCACTGTTCATCGCGATGTAGCGTTTCAGTGGGATGGCCGTGACTTCTTGGTAGATCTGATAGGATTACCGATGGCCAACCTTCAAATTATTCTGGGCATGGATTGGTTGTCCAGAAACTGTGCAATGATTGACTGTTGTGCCAAGAAAGTGGTGATGTCTCCGGGTGGGTCCACAGCCAGTTCCTCACCGTTCATTTCAGTCCTGCAGGCGAGGAGGGCCTTGAGAGCAGGGGCATTTGGCTATGTCATGTTGGGAGGTTTGGTGAGTGGGACACAGGAGGATCTCACTGGCATTCCTGTGGTGAGGGAATTCCTCGAGGTGTTTCCTGAGGAGATTCCTGAGTTTCCACCACAGAGGGAGATAGAGTTCTCCATTGACTTATTGCCTGGTGTGGGGCCTATCTCATTGGCTCCATACCGGATGTCGCCACCAGAGTTGGCGGAGCTGAAGAAGCATATCGAGGAGCTTTCAGCAAAAGATTTTATTCGGCCGAGTGTGTCTCCCTGGGGAGCACCGGTCATATTTGTGAAAAAGAAAGATGGGACCATGCGGTTGTGCACCGACTACAGACAGTTGAACAAGGTGACAATCAAGAACAAGTACCCTCTTCCACGCATTGATGATTTGCTGGATCAGCTCAGGGGTGCTTGTGTGTATTCCAAGATTGATCTCCGGTCCGGTTATCATCAGATACGGGTAAAGCCGGAGGATGTCCCAAAGACAGCATTTCGCTCGAGGTACGGGCACTACGAGTACTTGGTGATCCCGTTTGGACTCACCAATGCACCCGCAGTGTTCATGGACTACATGAACAGAATCTTCCAGCCGTACCTGGATCAGTTTGTGATCGTCTTCATTGACGACATCTTGATCTACTCCAAGACGGAGGAGGAGCATACCGAGCACTTGAAGATTGTGTTGCAAGTGCTAAAAGAGAAGAAGCTCTATGCGAAGCCGTCAAAATGCGAGTTTTGGCTCAAGGCGGTTAAATTTCTGGGTCATGTGATTTCTGCTAATGGAGTTGCAGTTGATCCTAACAAGATTGAGGCCGTGATGGATTGGGAGAGGCCCAAGACGGTTACAGAAGTGAGAAGCTTCTTGGGTTTGGCAGGTTACTATCGGAGGTTCATGGAAGGATTCTCCAAGATGGAGCTACCGATGACTCGCCTTACCCGGAAGGAGACTCCATTCGTGTGGACACATGAGTGTGAGGAGTGTTTCCAGGAGTTGAAGGAGAGACTGACTACTGCTCCTGTGTTAGTCCTTCCTGATCCTGCGGAGCAATTCGAGTTATACTGTGATGCCTCTGGTAAAGGACTTGGCTGTGTGCTGATGCAGAAAGGGAAAGCGGTTGCTTACGCGTCAAGACAGTTGAAACCTCATGAGGAGAACTACCCGACTCACGACTTGGAGTTGGCAGCCATCGTTTTTGCTTTCAAGATTTGGAGGCATTACCTGTTTGGCATGAAGTTTGCTGTATTCAGTGATCACAAGAGCCTGAAGTACCTGTTTGACCAGAAGGAGCTGAACATGAGACAACGAAGATGGATGGAGTTCTTGAAGGACTACGACTTTGAGTTGAGGTACCATCCTGGCAAGGCCAATGTGGTAGCCGATGCTTTGAGTCGGAAATCCGTGAGCTTATCCAGCTTAATGATGAACGACTACGAGATGATCGAGAAGTTCAGAGACTTGAGAGTGAACTCCTTATTTGGGGGTGCACTGCTTGAGATGGAGACAGCAGAGGTTATTAATGAGCTGATGGAAAAGATCAAAGAGGCGCAAGTGCAAAGAGAGTGCCTCGATTATGTGAAGAACCAGGACGGTGTGTCTTGGAACGAGGATGGATTGCTGCTGTTCCAGAAGAGGATTGTTATTCCTCGAGGGCCATTGACTGAGGATGTTATGGCAGAGGCTCATAAGGGCCGGTTCACTATCCACCCTGGTGCCACGAAAATGTACCAGGACTTAAAAAGGAATTTCTGGTGGCCGGGCATGAAGAAGGACATAGCGGTCTACGTGTCCAAATGTCTTATTTGCCAGAAAGTGAAGATCGAGCACCAGAAACCGTCTGGTAAACTTCAACCTCTGGAGATTCCACAGTGGAAGTGGGAAAGTATTTCCATGGACTTCGTGGTGGGATTGCCTAAAACTCAGGCTGGTTGTGACTCTATCTGGGTCATTGTGGACAGATTGACCAAGTCTGCCCATTTTCTTCCAGTGAAGGTGAGCTTCACTACAGAGCAGTTGGCCAAACTTTATGTCCGCGAGATTGTGAGGCTTCACGGGATGCCCGAGAGTATCATCAGTGATAGGGACCCGAAGTTCACATCTCGGTTCTGGGAGGCACTGCAGGAGGCTTTTGGTACGCAGTTGAGATTGAGTACCGCCTATCACCCTCAGACTGACGGACAGACTGAGCGGACCATCCAGACATTAGAGGACATGTTGAGAGCTTGCACGTTGGAGCAGGGTTCTGCATGGGATAGGTACCTTCCGTTGGTTGAATTTTCATACAACAACAGTTTTCATGCTAGTCTGGGCATGGCACCCTACGAGGCGCTGTATGGTAGGAGGTGTCGGACTCCTACCTGCTGGTCTGAGGTTGGAGATAAAGAGCTGTTTGGCTTGGACTTTGTCCAAGATACTACCCTACAGATCCAAATGATCAGGGAAAAGTTGAAGCAGGCGCAGAATCGCCAGAAAAGCTACTACGATGTCAAGCATCGTCCACTGGAGTTCAGTGAGGGTGAGCACGTGTTTGTGAAACTTTCACCTGTCACCGGTGTTGGACGGGCACTCGGCGTGAGGAAGTTGAGCCCGCGATTCATAGGGCCCTACCAGATCCTTGGTAGAGTAGGACCAGTTGCCTATCGACTCGCCTTACCTCCGAACCTCGCCAACATCCACGACGTGTTTCACGTGTCTCAGCTTCGAAAGTACATAGCAGACCCTTCGCACGTGGTGCAGCCGGATGATGTGGAGGTTCGGGAGAACCTAAAGACTCCCGTCGGACCACTCAAGATTCTCGATCGAGGCGAGAAACAGCTTAGGAGCAAGATCATTCCGATGGTCAAAGTGCAATGGTCAGGAAGAACTCCTGAGGAGTGTACCTGGGAGCGAGAGGACGAGCTTCTCCGACAGTATCCCGACTTTCGAGACATGTATGTTTCTGATTTTGAGGACAAAATCCTTAAAAAGGTGGGGTGAATGTAAGAACCCGCACCTCTAATTAAGGAAATTAGTAAAATAATTATGATAATTAGGAAATAATTCCATAATTGACCCTAATAATTATTAATGGGCGTAGATAATTATATTGTGTGAGTAATAATGCTGAAAGTCGCTTTTCGGAAGAAAAGCGCAGATACCGGTTCTGCTACTCGGTATAAATGCGTACCGGAAAAGTACCCCGGAAAATTATAACGAATGCATGATAATTACTAGAATATTATGTAGGACTTGTAAAACAAGTTTCAAGTCAAAATGACGTAATCTGATGCCAGAACTGATACTGGCTATGGAAAAGCGCGTACCGGAAAGGTGCTCCGAAAAATAAAATAAAAATATGAAAAATCTTAGAAAAATGCATAGGTCTAGAATCCGAAGTTTGGGATCAATATCTTTTACTTTGCGATTAAGGCTAATACTGCGCGATTAGTGGCCATGTGCCTATAAATAGGCACACTAAGGCACAAAACCCTAGGTGCCTCATTTCCTACGTGAGTTTTTGTGCTGGTGGGGGGCTTCTTTGCTGCACCTCCATTCTTGGTGCTTCCTTGCCTTCTTCTTCTTCTTTTCTTCTTCTTTCTTCACCATTCCTCCTTCCAAGCAACTAGAGTGTGTCTTGGGTGAGGGTGGTGCAACCTTTTCTGAGTTGAGAAGGCTGTGTGTGTGAGGTTAGTGAGCTGAACTTGAAGCTTTAGTGATGGCTACCTTGTGGTAGTCATTGTGAGCTTCAAAGTGCCACCTTGTGGTGCAAGAACCCACCTTGGTGTGCCATTTTCGTGCTCCTACTTAGGCTGAGTTTGAGGAACCTTGGGAGAGCTCCAAGAGCACACCTTGCCTCTGTTTTGAACTTTGGTAAGTTACCTCACTATGATCATGGGTTTATAATGCTTAAAGTTGATGTCTTGACCATGTTTAATGAGTAAACAAGAGGGTATAAGGTATATGAACCTAAAATGAACTAAAGATGCATGCTTTAACGTGTACATGTGTTAAAAGTTGGACCTTTGGGATGGATACTCACGAAATGCAGAAACTGCATTCTGTCGTGAGATATCCGGATATTCGTCGAACAGATATCCGGATATCAGTATCCGGATATGGTATCCGGATATTGATATCCGGATATGGGATCTGGGTATCCGGATATGACATATCCGGATATATCCAGTGTGATATCCGGATATGGCATATCCGGATATGTTCTTCATGATATCCGGATATCCTGGGTTCTGCGCAGACAGTAGCTGTTCTGTATGAACAGTAAGCTATTGGGTGTGTGTGGACCCAAGTTTAAGGAAGTTGAACTTCTGTAATTAATGACCTAAGTCAGAATCACTTGATTAAGGGCTTATGGCTTTGTTGGAAGCCTTAAGACGTAAAACGTAAAGGAAAGGCGTAGTCTTTAAGTCGTATGCTTGTTGTACATTGATATTGATGTATTATTGGTCCATATCAGATTGTGATACTGCTGTTTGTGGACTTGTGAGTGGTTGGACTCTTGGCTTGGATAGCTAGCTTGCAAGGTAAGCTTTCGTGTCCTCGGTTTAGCCATTTTGATGTTCCACCATGTCCCATGGGGATGGGTTTATGCATGCTGTGTTACATGCTTTGATTATTTTGGAAATGCTGTTGAGCTGTTTATATGTAATGAGCTATTATGATATGCATGTGGTGTCCACCTAGACGGCAATCCTGAGTATGTAGTACATACAAGATGGAGAAGCATGTGGGTGAGGTGCAGGTAGTATCCATGTACTCATGTAGGCATAGACGTATTCCTACATTTCTCTGGCCAGTAGATTTGAAAGCACACATGACATGATTAATTGCTGCATCGCATGATTTTAGAACTTATACTGTAATACTGTTTTTAGAACTTATATTACACATCTAAGTGAGCTTGGGGTGGAGACTCCTTGAGGACCCCTTGTCTTACTGAGATTTCTTGTTAGAGATCTCACCCCACGTTTGGGGACGCTTATTTCAGGATCAGGTAATGTTGAGGGCTCAGGTGGCAGGAGGCCAGAGTTGAGCTGATTGATGATATGCTGACTGCTGTTATGCTATTTCTACTGTTGTTTATGTTTTCTGCTTTAATTATGCTAAGTTTATGTTGAGACTATTTGTGGGCATTGTTGCCTTATTTGGTGAGCATGGGGTTTGTCCATGCCACATGATTGTTATCGTCTTTTTATGTTGATGTTGTAATTAAAGTATCAGGATTTTGACCCAGGCTACTTGTGTAGACCTGTGGCTTTAGATACTCACTTATATTTATGTACGAGGTATTCAGTTAGTTGTCTTGCAATTTACATACAGGCAGTATTTTTATGAAAATGATTAAGTAATCAAGTTGGTTAAGTTAATGACGTCATAATTGAATTAAAGTAAAAGTTATTCCGCATTTTAATTAAGCGTGGCTTAATACGATAGTGTGTTAACAGACCGGGTTAACACGGGCTGTTACACTACCGATGACTCGCCTTACCCGAAAGGAGACTCCATTCGTGTGGACAAATGAGTGTGAGGAGTGCTTCCAGGAGTTGAAGGAGAGACTGACTACTACTCCTATGTTAGTCCTTCCTGATCCTGCGGAGCAGTTTAAGTTATATTTTGATGCCTCTGGTAAGGGGCTAGGCTGTGTGTTAATGCAGAAAGGGAAAGCTGTTGCTTATGCTTCAAGACAGTTGAAACCTCATGAGGAGAACTACCCGACTCATGACTTGGAGTTGGCAGCCATTGTCTTTGCTTTCAAGATTTGGAGGCATTACCTGTTTGGCATGAAGTTTGCTGTATTCAGTGACCACAAGAGCCTGAAATACCTGTTTGACCAGAAGGAGTTGAACATGAGACAACGAAGATGGATGGAGTTCTTGAAGGACTACGACTTTGAGTTGGGGTATCATCCTGGCAAGGTCAATGTGGTAGCCGATGCTTTGAGTCGGAAATCCGTGAGCTTATCCAGCTTGATGATGAGCGACTACGAGGTGATTGAAAAGTTCAGAGACTTGAGAGTGAACTCCTTGTTTGGGGGCGCACTGCTTGAGATGGAAACAGCAGAAGTGATTAATGAGCTGATGGAAAAGATTAAAGAGGCGCAAGTGCAAAGAGAGTGCCTTGATTATGTGAAGAACCAGGACGGTGTGTCTTGGAATGAGGATGTTTTGTTGCTGTTTCAGAAGAGGATTGTTATTCCTCGAGGGCCATTGACTGAGGAGGTCATGGCAGAGGCTCATAAGGGCCGGTTTACTATCCACCCTGGTGCTACAAAAATGTACCAGGACTTAAAGAGAAATTTTTGGTGGCCGGGCATGAAGAAGGACATAGCGGTCTACGTGTCCAAGTGTCTTATATGTCAGAAAGTGAAGATTGAGCACCATAAACCGTCTGGTAAACTTCAACCTCTCGAGATTCCACAGTGGAAATGGGAGAGTATTTCTATGGACTTCGTGGTGGGATTGCCTAAGACTCAGGCTGGTTGTGACTCTATCTGGGTCATTGTGGACAGATTGACCAAGTCTGCCCATTTTCTTCCGGTGAAGGTGAGCTTCACTACAGAGCAGTTGGCCAAGCTATATGTCCGCGAGATTGTGAGGCTTCACGGGGTGCCCGAGAGTATCATTAGCGATAGGGACCCGAAGTTCACATCTCGGTTCTGGGAGGCGCTGCAGGAGGCTTTTGGTACACAGCTGAGATTGAGTACCGCCTATCACCCTCAGACTGACGGACAGACTGAGCGGACCATCCAGACATTGGAGGACATGCTGAGAGCTTGCACGTTGGAGCAGGGTTCTGCATGGGATAGGTACCTTCCGCTGGTAGAATTCTCGTACAACAACAGTTTTCATGCTAGTCTGGGCATGGCACCCTACGAGGCGTTGTACGGTAGGAGGTGTCGGACTCCTACTTGCTGGTCCTAGGTTGGAGATAAAGAGCTTTTTGGTTTGGACTTTGTCCAAGATACTACCCAGCAGATCCAGATGATCAGGGAAAAACTGAAGCAGGCGCAGAATCGCCAGAAGAGCTACTATGATGTCAAGCATCGTCCACTGGAGTTCAGTGAGGGTGAACACGTGTTTGTGAGACTTTCACCTGTCACCGGTGTTGGACGGGCACTCGGAGTGAGGAAGTTGAGCCCGCGGTTCATTGGGCCCTTCCAGATCCTTGGTAGAGTAGGACCTGTTGCCTATCGACTTGCCTTACCTCCGAACTTAGCCAACATCCACGACGTGTTTTACGTGTCTCAGCTTCGGAGGTACATATCAGATCCTTCGCATGTAGTGCAACCGGATGATGTGGAGGTTCGGGTGAACCTAAAGACTCCCGTCGGACCACTCAAGATTCTCGATCGAGGCAAGAAACAGCTTAGAAGCAAGATTATTCTGATGGTCAAGGTGCAGTGGACTGGGCGTAGACCCGAGGAGTGCACATGTGAGCGAGAGGATGAGCTTCTCCGTCAGTATCCCGACTTCCGAGACAGGTATATTTCTGATTTTGAGGACAATATCCTTAAAAAGGTGGGGTGAATGTAAGAACCTGCACCGTTAATTAAGGTAATTAGTGAGTTAATTATGATAATTAGGAAATGATTCCATAATTTACCTTAATAATTATTATTGGGCTTAAATAATTATATTGAGTGAGTAAAATGCTGAAAGTCGCTTTTCGGAAGAAAAGCGCAGATACCGGTTCTGCTACCCGGCATAAATGCGTACCGGAAAAGTATCCCGGAAAATTATAACGAATGCATGATAATTACTAGAATATTATGTAGGACTTGTAAAACAAGTTTCAAGTCAAAATAATGTAATCTGATGCCAGAACTGATATTGGCTATGGAAAAGCGCGTACCGGAAAGGTGCTCTGAAAAATAAAACAAAAATATGATAAATCTTAGAAAAATGTGTAGGTTTAGATTCCAAAGTATAGGATCAAGATCTTTTGCGTTGCTATTAAGGCTAATACTGCGCTCAAGTGACCTTTAGCCTATATAAGCATTAGTTGCACATAACCCTAGGAGGATTCCAGCTGCCTTGTGCGTGAGTGAGGGGCTGAGCAAGGAGTGATCATTGTTCCATTGCATGCTCTTCTTCCCTTGTGACTAAAACACCATTTTATCTTGATTTTCCTCCTCTTTGACCTTGCAAACAACTAGGAGAGTGCACTGTGAGGTTAGGTTTCAGCTCTTGCTGAGTGAGGGGTGTTTCTTGAGCTGGTTTTGTTGCTGAGTTTGGGTTGTGTGGTGAAGGAGCTTTGTGTGTGGGTGGAGAAGTTTCAAGTAGCTTCCTTGGTGAGGAAAGAACCCACCTTGTTGCTCCATTTTCGTCCTCCCTAAAGTCAGTACCTTGGAGCTGACTTGCGAGCTCCAAGAGCACCATTGTTGGCTGCTTAAAGCTTGGGGTAAGTTCCCTCATCTTTGATCATAGTTTTGTGGCTTAAAGTTGATGTCTTTGTCATGTTTAATGAGTATACAAGAAGGTAAAATGAGTATGAATCTAAAACAGATTAAAGATGCATGCTTTAACGTAATTAAGTGTTAAAAGTTGGATCTTTGGATTGGATATTCACGAAATACAGAAACTGCATTCTGTCGTGAGATATCCGGATATTTGTCGAACAGATATCCGGATATCAGTATCCGGATATGGTATCCGGATATAAGTATCCGGATATGGGATCTGGATATCCGAATAAGGTATATCCGGATATGGTCAGTGTGATATCCGGATATTGCATATCCGGATATGTCCCTTGTAATATCCGGATATTCTGGGATTTCACAGAACAGTAGTTGTGCTGTGTGAACAGTAAGCTATTGGGGGTTTGTGGACCCTAGATTAAGGAAGTTGAACTTCTGTAATTAATGGACTAAGTCAAAATCATATGATTAAGGGCTTATGGCTTTGTTGGAAGCCTTAAGACGTAAAACGTAAAGGAAAGGCGTAGTCTTTAAGTTGTATGCTTGTGATGGATAATTAATGATATATTATTGGTCCATAACAGATTGTGATACTACTGTGTTTGGATTTGAGAGTGGTTGGACTCTTGGCTTGGATAGCTAGCTTGCAAGGTAAGCTTTCGTGTCCTCGGTTTAGCCATGTTATGGTTCCACCATGTCCCATGGGGATGTGGTTTATGCATGCTGTGTTACATGCTTTGATGTTTTGGAAATGCTGTTGAGCTATTATATGCAATGTGCTTTTATGATATGCATGTGATGTCCACCTATACGGTAAGCCTGAGTATGTAGCACATACAAGATGGCGAGGCTGTGGGTGAGGTGCAAGCGGTGTTCCTTGTACTTATGTGGGTATAGACGTATTCCTGCATTTCTCTGGCCAGTAGATTGTATAAAGACACATGGCATGAATATCTGTTGCACTGCATAGTTTTAGAACTTATATTGTAAATATTATTTTTGAACTTATATTGCACATGTAAGTGAGCTTGGGGTGGAAGATCCTTGAGGACCCCTTGTCTTACTGAGATTTCTTGTTTAGAGATCTCACCCCACGTTTGGGGACGCTTATTTCAGGTTCAGTTAATGTTGCAGGCTCGGGTGGCAGGAGGCCAGAGCTGAGCTAGACTTATCTATATTTTGCTGACATGATGGATGCTGATTATTTGACTGCTGTTTATGTTTTCTATTATGATTATGTTGAGACTGTTGTTTGGCATTGTGCCTTATTTGGTGAGCATGGGGTTTGTCCATGCCACATGGATTTGTTATTGCCTTTTATTTAAAGTTGTATTAAAGTATCAGGATTTATGGTCCAGGCTATGTGTTGTAGCCCTGTGGCTTTAGATACTCACATTATATTTATATATGAGGTATTTGAGTTAGTTGTCTTGCAATTTACATACAGACAGTATTTTATGAAATTGATTAAGTAATCAAGTTGGCTAAGGTTAATGACGTCATAATTGAATTAAAGAAAAAGTTATTCCGCAATTTAATTAAGTGTGGCTTAATACGATAGTATGTTAACAATCCGGGTTAACACGGGCTGTTACAATGGACATCACATGCATATCATAAAAGCACATTGCATATAATAGCTCAACAGCATTTCCAAAACATCAAAGCATGTAACACAGCATGCATAAACCACATCCTCATGGGACATGGTGGAACCACAACATGGCTAAACCGAGGACACGAAAGTTTACCTTGCAAGCTAGCTATCCAAGCCAAGAGTCCAACCACTCTCAAGTCCAAACACAGCAGTATCACAATCAATGCTCAAAATAGAGTAATGTGTGCTCTTGGAGCTCTCCAACAGCTCCTCAACTCAGGCCACATAAAGGTGTACGAAAATGGTGCTCTAGACTTGATCTTTCTACCCAAAGGTTTCTTCTTGGAGCTTCCACAACCAAGGAAAAACTCACAACTCCCTCTCAACACAACTCAACCCCCAAAACAGACCTCAAAACACACCCCACAATGGCTGAGTGTGCAGTGAATGCAGCCTCACACTTTCACAACCCACCCAACCAAATGTTTAGAAGAGGAAATGTGTAGAAAATGGCTTCAACCTCAAGAAAAGAGAAGAGAAACCAATGAAACAGTGTTTTGGAATGCTGCTCAGCCTCCTTCACGCACAAATATGGGTTTGCCTAGGGTTTTGTGTCTTAGCATGCTTATTTATAGACACCAGGCCACTTAACGCGCAGTATTAGACATAATAGCAACGCAAAAGATCTTGATCCCAAACTTTGGAATCTAGACCTACTCATTTTTCTAAGATTTTTCATATTTTTATTTTATTTTTCGGAGCACCTTTCCGATACCCGCTTTTCCATAGCCAGTATCATTTTTGGCATCAGATCACATTATTTTGACTTGAAACTTATTTTACAAGTCCTACCTAATATTCTAGTAATTATCATGCACTCGTTATAATTTTTCGGGATACTTTTCCGGTACGCCTTTATACCGAGTAGCAGAACCGGTATCTGCACTTTTCTTCCGAAAAGCGACTTTCAGCATTCTTACCCACTAGTTATAATTATTGAAGCCTCATAATAATTATTAGGGTCAATTATGGAATCATTTCCTAATTATCATAATTAATTCATTAATTACCTTAATTAGCGATGCGAGTTCTTACACACCTCACCCACAGCCTCACCATGTCGTATGCGTCACATACTCAAGCTTACCATATAGGTGGACACCACATGCATATCATAAAGGCACATTGCATATAACAGCTCAACATCATTTCCAAAATATCAAAAGCATGTAAGACATGATGCATAAACCACATCCCCATGGGACATGGTGGAACCACAACATGGCTAAACCGAGGACACAAAAGCTTACCTTGCAAGCAATCAATCCAAGCCAGGAGTCCAACCACTCTCAAAGTCCAAACACAGCAGTATCACAATCTGTTATGGACCAATAATATCACATTAACCAAGGCTCATACGCATAAGCATAAAGACTACGTTTTTCCTTTTACGTTTCACGTCTTAAGGCTTCCCACCAAGCCATAAGCCCTTAACCCCTTAAGTTCTGACTTAGATAATTAATTCCAGAAGTACCACTTCATCAACTAGGGTTTATAAACCCATAGATCAGTTCTGCATGAACAGTACCTCACTATTCATCAAAATCCCAGTATATCCGGATATATGTCGGGGTCATATCTGGATATCCCATATCCTGATATCACAGAACCCCTTATCCTGATATCAATATCCTGATACCATATCCGGATATTTCTCGAACACATATCCGGATATTTCACGACAAAATGCAGTTTCTGCATTTCGTGAAAACATCCACCAAAGGTCCAACTTTTAACACATCAAAACGTGAAAGCATGCATCTTCATTCAGTTTTAGGTTCATGTTATGGTTGGATACTTGTTTAACCCTTTAACACACCAAGACTTCACCTTTAAGCAACAAAAGTTCATGACCAAGGTTGGAGACACTTACCCAAGCTCAAGAACAGAGGAAATGATGCTCTTGGAGCTCACCAACAGCTCCCCAATGCTGACCAAACACTGTACACGAAAATGGCACCTCCAAGGTTGGTTCTTTCTCACCAAAGGTCACCACTTGGACCCCAAAATGCCATGACAAGGCTTCACTCAACCCAAACACCACCAAGTCAGCTCCACAACCCCTCACACAGCCCCTCAAACTCAAAAATGAGACACTCACACCACTCACAATGATGCTCCCAAGTGTTTACAAGAAGAAAAGAGAATGATCAATGCAAAATGTGTCAACTTTCTCAAGAATGGAGAAGAAAAACCAAAAGGAGCAGCCAAATTGATCAGCCTCCCTAAATCTCACGTAGAGAATTATGGTGTCTAGGGTTTTGTGCCCGTAATAAGGATATATATAGTCATTTATCACTTAATATTAGCATTAATAGCTACGCAAAAGATTTTAATCCCAAACTTTGAAATTTTAACCTACTCATTTTTCCAAGATTTTTCATATTTTTATTTTATTTTTCGGAGCACCTTTCCGGTACGTGCTTTTCCTTAGCCTGTATCAGTTCTGGCATCAGTTCTCATTATTTTGACTTGAAACTCGTTTTACAAGTCCTACATATTATTCTAGTAATTATCATGCTCTTATTATAATTTTCCGGGATACTTCACCGGTACGCATTTATACCCGGTAGCAGAACTGGTATCTGTACTTTTCATCCGAAAAGCGACCTTCAGCATTATTATCCACTTACTATAATTATTAGAGCCTCATAATAATTATTAGGGTCAATTATGGAATTATTTCCTAATTACCACATTTATTTAATTAATCTCCTTAATTAGCGGTGCGGGTTCTTACATCAAACATTTTCATTAATTATAAAGAATTTAATCAAGAATAAGTATGTTCAAAATTAAATAGCGTTGACAAAAGTGAGATAATGCTTGAATTTAGTCATTGTTAGATAAAAATATAATTCAAACTATTAAAAACTCATTCATTTTCATATGGTATTTTAGTGTGTTCGTGATCATGAAATCACATCCTCATTGCCAGTATTCTATTAAATATTGTGAAGTTTTTAAATATGAGGAGAGATATTCTTAGTACCAAAATTTTCTACTACCAACTTACTACCTATCTAATCATCATTAGATCAACATTTTCTCTTTTTCAAAAACTTTTTAACATTCTCTCTCTTTGATTCAATGGTGATTAGATATGTAGTAAGTTAGTAGTAGAAAATTTTAATAGTAAGAATATCCTCCCTCTTTAAATATAGTTATGGGTCTCATACATTGTCTACCTAGAAGCCCAATAGACTTTGTATTAGTGGGTGATGTGTTACAAAAATATAAATCTTTTAATCTGAATAGTAAATATTTCTACTACCATTCTAATATAAATATGTAATTTGGGGTACATTACAAGCTAGTTTTTATTTCTTTTTCTTCAAAAAAAAATTTAGAAATTGTCGACTAAAAAGTGAGATCTAATCATAATTAAAATAATAGTAGATTGGTAATAAAAATATTTGGTAATAAAAACATCCTAGTTCCGTATCATTCTCTATTTTGTTTACACCATTATTTCCTCTTAAGTTCCGAATCTTAAATAACTGCAAAATAAAAGTCTTAAAATTTAAAAACACATCCAGTCGATTGTCCACGCAGCTCATTCTTAGCTTACATAGTTCCGCAAGACACTCGACTAAATAACATGACAAAAAATTAATTCAAATACTGGAAGTTTCCACTGCCGGCAGGTTAGTATTCTCCGGCGAGCACTTCGCCGCCGTGGTTGGTGACGGTAAGATATTGTTGATAGTATCTGGTCCACGCAGCTCAATGGCCGCTTCATTGTACGGCTTGGCAGCTTGCTCAGCTGTGTCATGTGTATCCAACCACATTCTTTGTCGTGTGTTGCAATTATCTCACATAACGTAAGAAACATATTTCCCTTGGTTTAACTTTAAACAATCGAAAAAGGACAAAAATGTCACTGCATGAGTGATGCTGTATGAGAGAGTGAAACTGAAAACCCGGAGCTATGATTTACGAAAAATGTGCTAAACATCCGTTTAATTTGACAACGAAGATAAGGACAAAGCTGCATGAGCTATTGGTGTGATGCTACCCTTACCTTTTAAGTTTTCTTATTACCATTCGTTAATCACTTGATAATACGTATACCACACATTCATCTTAATTTGCCTTTAACGTTCTTTAAAGGAGAGGAGAAAAACAAAACGGAAGAAGTAGAAGATGCAAACAATATACGCTCTTTGGTTAGACAAAATACTTCGACTGTATTTTTGCCTTTTGCAGACAAAATACGTTCAAAATACTTCAATTTTCAAGTACTTGAATTGAAGAACTATGTGCTTAAAGACTTGACCCCCACTTAAAGGTTCTCAAAATCTGATAATTTTCCAAAAAAAAAAAAAAAAAAAAGGTCAAAACAACGAAACCTCCATATAATAAGAGGTGGCTAAAGAAATTCAAAGTATGCTATATTTCCCTTATTTTATTTTATCGGATGAGAATCTATATTCTAGCAATCTTAATTTTTGTAAAATAGTTATAAAAACAGTTGTTTTTTATATTTTTTTTCTTTTTAAAAGTTAAAAACCAAAACTGAAAATAAAAACAACTCAGACATGTTTTCTAAATTTGATTTTAAAAACAAAAAAATAGTTATAGTTTTCAAAACACTTTTTACAAAACAGGTTTTACCAAATGAGTTTTTTTGTTCCGAAAACTAAAAAACAATTTTTAAAAACCATAATCAAATGGAGCCTTAATTTCTTATTCATACAATTTTTATTTTATTATTATTTTGAACTAAACTTTGAAGTTATCGCTATTTGTTAGTCAAGACATATATATTTTTTTTTGTTTATTCAAATTTAAATGGTGGTCTTATTGTACCTTTTCTATCACTCTTATACGTTAAAATACATTTACGTTCAAAATTTAAGAAGTGTATTTAGAATTTTTTATTTACACATCCAGTTAATGATTTATAATTACAATTTCTTAAATTGTCTATATATTGTTATGATTGAATATATAGTATAAAATGTAATTGATTAAATTTTATTTAAAAATTTACCTAATTGCGCGTAATTAAAAAAATTGCAATTTAAAATAAATAATGAGGTAAATGAAAGAAAAAATCGGAGTGATAAATAATATATCAATTTTGGCCAAACCCAGAAATAAATGCATCAGTTTACAAATTTGTAAATAAGGAAGGTGTTAATAACATGTTACCTTTCCTCCAAGCGTTGTACCGCTTCAAAATAAGACAACCCCACGATTTGTCACATTTGTATTTCTCAGGTACTCCTTGATATTTCATTTGCTCTTATTGCTTCATCTCTAGGCTTGCAATTTACAAAAAAAAAATTAGGAATATGCTTATAAAGAGATGGAAGTTTATGTGGAAGAAAACGTACATACGCCTTGATTTTGATGTGTTGTATAACCTCTAAGGAGGCTCATGATCAAGTTCACCAAATGAGTCTTTTTGGATTTCACTATCCATTTTAACTGACTTTTTTGTGTAATGTTTATGTCTCAAATCCAGAATCCTCGTGCATCATTGGTGTGTCTTTACCAAACCCTTTCAAATTAATCTTTTGTATATGGTTGTAGACTAATTGCACAAGTAATATGCATAAGAATAAAAAGGGCCGACCCAGTATTACCCTTCCCCAGAGTGTTCACGGAAGGACATACGGTATTCTTACCCCTGCTCTATGGTTGTAGACTAATTGCACAAGTAATATGCATAAGAATAATCAATAAAAATATATTAAAATGAAGCCATACCAAACAACAAATAAACAATACTGTTATTTCGAAATTTAACAAACATTAGACTAGAAAGTTGCAATGTTTACGACCAAGAAATTACAATGAAAAATACGGTTTGGACACCACTAATATAGTTTTAGAGTTGAGATCCACTCTTCAAAGCTCCCACCTACTTTTGTCATGTACTCCATCCCAGGTTTGAGAGTGATTGACAATTTCATAGAGGCCTTCGGAAATGACAACAAACACAAAGTTGCAATGGCTTGTGCCCATGTGCAATCATCAACAAACCAAATTGTGATCCTCGCCATCTTAGCAGCATTTGTTATTATGTACTTAACAAATTCAACTTCAAGTTCTTCACCTGTATATCCCCTTA
The DNA here is from genome assembly GCA_032173675.1 of Gastrolobium villosum. Lineage (NCBI taxonomy): Eukaryota > Viridiplantae > Streptophyta > Magnoliopsida > Fabales > Fabaceae > Gastrolobium > Gastrolobium villosum. The sequence continues at coordinate 47,703 of JAVKPL010014316.1, read as the reverse complement.
TGCAAAGGGTCTTCAATTGGTGATTAATACACTCACAATGCTCCCTTCTCTGCCAAAATGAATGCTTAGGGAATGACAGGCAATCACCTTCATTATCATTAGACACACTACTAGAGTGATCCATTGAATCATTCTTCACCTGCAGCAGGAAAAAACTGTGCCATGAGAGCCGTATAAATGTAAAAGGAAAGTTACAAGCATTTCACTAAAGTAAGCATAAGTGCACCTTGTTGTTTATTTCAAGATTCTGCAAATGAGGAAGAGATCTAAGGGAATTAGACAGAGAAATGATATTTCTGACATTGTTCAAATCTAACTGAAAGCAGATAGTAACCAGATTCTCAAATACATTGGCGATCCTTGAACTCTGCGGACTCTGAAACAAAAACAAAACACAACTATAAAAGTAATAGAGGGAAATTAATAGTATAATATTTCAATAAATAATAAACTTAAAACGGAGGTATGAAGAATATGTATACACAAACTTCTAAATCATAAGTTTTAAACAGTAGACAGCATAACATGATAAAATGGCCGACCCAGTTCAATACCCATTCGTGAGTGTTTGGGGAAGGACATACGAGTCAAGTCTTACACCCGCTTTTGCGGAGAGGCCGAGTCGAAGCCGGGACCTTGGACATCACGGTAAGCATGCTTACCACTGAGCCAAACCGGCCCTTCAGACAGCATAACATGATACGGCCACAATATCTCAATTGCAAGTAAATGCACATTGCATGAACTAGACACAATCACAACTCAACTGTAACCATTTAAAACGTTGGACTATAATCTTATTAATACCAAAGTGATCTAACATATTCATACAATAACAAATTGTTATCATTCAAATAAATTGATGATTTAGTGCAGTGTAGACTGGTGGAGAAGAAATACTCACTTGAATATCACGGCATGCTTCTAGAATCACCATTGAGGTCAAAAGCTTATGTCCAAGTTCAGAATAATATCTCGCTCCATATTTGAAATCATAGTAACAACGGAGAACCTTAAGATTACGAGCCTTTAAATCCACTCTTTGAGGGCTATAAACAACGGTATCAAACTCTATGACATCAAGGTTAATTGCAGAAATCACAATCTCATACACAATCATTCTACAAATTTTAAAAAATTTGAGACTTGAACTATCAATCTTAACTTGATTTATGAAACCACATTCATCAAGGGTTAGATTCTCAAGAGATGAACAACTAGACACAATCCTTTGGAGATCCTCCGGTGGTAAATTCACACTAATTAATGTTAGGGTTTTCAGATTTTGAGGAACATCACTGGAGGGTGAAGTGTTAAGGCAGTAATTCTTCAATTGAAGCACCTCAAAACCTGAAAAAATCTCAAAAGGCAAATCAAGAATCATTCCATGTTCTCTCAAAGTACGTTCTCCATATTGAAGACAAAATGCATTAGGAGGGGCTTCGCGTTCCATGGAAAGCTCTCTCACCCCTTTCTGCTCCAATAGCTTCCTCATCCATCCCACAGCTTCCCCACTCGCGCAGCTCTCCAACATATGTTGAATCTTGCAACTTTTCAAGGAACCAGAGTGAGTATCCAGGATGGAATTGATCAGCATGGCTGCTTCGGCAATTGCATCTATATCTTCTTCCTCTCTCGACATTACCTTACGACGCAAAGCAGCTTTAAGACGCATGTTTGGGGTCGTAGTTTCAAGATATGATTCGATAAATGGCCTCAACATCTGCCTCTGATTGAAGCTGAGGTGGGATGAGTGCTTCCAGACTGTTTTCCATCGCGGGGAAAGTACGCTGGTTCTCACACATTCAGTGCCTGGAAGGCGGGATACGATGGCAGCTAGGAGTGCATCAGGAAGATTGCTTATGTGATCTACTCCTTCCTTTGTACTCATGTTTTTACGCTATAGGGCTCAGTAATCTCTATCACAGAAAAATGGAAGGAGGAACAAAGGAGAAAAATGAAAACAAAGATGAAAATAGGAGGGAGAAATGAAGCTTTGGTAAAAAGATGAAAAGATGGGAGTGAGGGAGATTGAGGATAGGATGGAATAACAAGAACTCCAACTCTAGCTTGAGGAGAAATTTCAACAATTGCAGTTACAAAGGAACCAAGAATATGATAAAAAAATGGCTACTTTGGCCGTCATTGCAATCAATTTATTTCTTGTCTTGGAGCTAACGTTTAGATTGACCAGCTCATCTTTGGTACAACACTAGTATGTACTGTTGCCATTGAAAATTAAACATTTATTTTTTATATATATTTTTTCCTTTTCCATGTCATCAATCAGCATATGTGTTTAATTTGTATTGGAAGGATGTATGGAAAAATTGGTAAGACAGTAGTATTGTTGAAATTTCCGATGCCTAGTGTTCAGTGCCACGGTCATATTTGCACAGTATATTTTCCAGAATGTATAGTATAAATATTAAAGTTATTTTTTTTCCTCTCTCTTCAGAATTTGTTGGCTGACATGGAAGAAGCTCACACAACAGGCGCACTTATGACCTCCATTCACTTTTTGACATTGGATATTTTTTTTTAATTTTAATTGGTGGGTCACACCCAATAAATGGTGCGATCCTAGTACAATAAAAATTTCGACATGGAAGAGAAAAAAAATTTACTTTAACATTTGCACTAAACATTCCCAAGATTGCATAATCCGAATATGATCATTGCACTGAACATTCACTGCGAGGGTAATACAAAAAAGGGTTTTATAATTCTCATTTAACATGAAAATTTGAATTTTCATACACACTCTTCGATTTTCGTACCAATGTGGATCCTACACATAATTTTTTTTAACATATGGGTCCCACATACTTTTTGTCTCTGAATTCTCATGTTGAATGAGAAATATAAAACCCTACAAAAAATGCTCTCCGCAATTGGGATGTTAACCAATGATTTGAATTTGGGACGGTAATACAAAAATTGCTCTCCGTAAATGGGATGTTAACCAATGATTTGAGTTTCATATCTATGTTTTATATTTATGATCTTCTGTGAAAAATAAATATAAAAATAGAAATATAATAAATTAAAAATTTTTTCTAGCAAAGTAAAAAATGTGTGATTGAAAATTGTAATGTTCCACAAATATTATATTCCAAATGACATTTAATTCAGAGAAATCAAATAATAAAAATATTTAAAAAGGATTACAAACATTAAATATATATATGCAAATTATTCTTACATTAGTATAATAATAAGAAGTTTTACATCAAATTATGGTCATTGGTTTATTTACATCTAATAGCTCACATATTTAATAAATCAGAGTCGTCCGATATAAATAAAATCAATGACCAAGATTAGAAATATAACTTATATTAATATAAAATGATCCTAATCCATATAATGTTAAAAAGTCAAAAGAATATTGTTTGTTCGTAGTCATATTTCAAACAATAATGGCTCTCTTTTTAAATCATAGAATTCTATAACAATTTGTTTTTTAAATATTATTAAATTAATATGAATATATAAATGGAAATATAATTAAAAAATGAATTTTAATAAAAAAAATTATTGAAGAAATTCAAATTTTTGTAATGAAAACCAATATTAAAAAACACAATAAGTAATTAGAAATGTTAATATTCGTTTATCAAAAAAAAATTGTTAATATTCCATCTATTTTGACCGTAGCAATAAATGAAAAGCAATGAAGATGTTTGTAAAATACAAACTTGAATGGTAATAATAAAGGTGATTTAAAATGCTTATATGCAATTAATTTGTTGCGAGTGTTCTTAATTATTTAAGCAATTCATAATGATCTTTAATTGTAGATATTATTAATTTCCTTCAATTATCATAAATACATATGTTGGAGTATAACAATTCAACTTCACATGAATAAAACTTAATGAAATTAAAAAAAAAAATTAGTGAATAAGATAAATATACAACTCAAAATTCCAATATTCCGCAAAGTTTGTATTTAAAAATATCTATTAAAAATTAAAAATGAAATTAAAATATCAATTTTCTGATATCAACAATTTAAAATCATTAATAAGAAATAATGGTTAAAATGAAAGTTACAATATAACATTTAATGCCATATGCCCATTACGACACTAAGGGAAGCCACACTAAACTAAAGTAATAATTTGAGCACTTTATTAATAAAATGATAGTGACGGTGTGGTGAATGTTAAGTTGCTGACATAATGTGACATGTGATAGTTTTAGAGAAAATGTACAAGTTCACCCATCACATTTGCTATTTTTATTTTTAATAAAGAAAGGGTACATTTGCCATAACACTTTGTTGAATGGAACGTTTATTACTAGGCAAAAAGTTATTGATGTTAATGAGAAAGTAACTCTTTCTACTTATTTTTACCGATTAAAACACTATGGTTTAATCTGAGTTTGACTCGTAACAAGCCTTGCGTATCAAATAATGCCCTAATTAATTATTATTACTTTTGTCCTAATTGTAAATGCTCGATCCAACACACCTTTATTTGGAGTACCATAAATCATTCCAACCCTAGACACAGTAAATAATTAGGCAACCCCGAATTGGTAAAAAAAATTATCTTTATTTTTATTTTATTTTTTACAAATAAAGCAAAAGTATGTGACTTGCATAATAAGAAGATTCTTCACCGTGAAAGTGTCTCCTCTAATTTGTTTACAACCTTTAGGTATGAAAGACATGAAATTTCTTGGGATTTTCATGAAAATAACATAGAGATAAGGGTTTTGAAGGAAAAAAATCATTCCTTAATTGTTGCCTTTCTGTCTTGGGAGCTTAAAAGAGTAGCCTTTCCATTGTTGGAGGTTTGATTTAGTGTGGAATACGCTAATAAAGTTAGTTTTTTTGGATTGTTGTTCAAGGAAAATGTTGAAATGAACGTGGTAGATTAATGTATATGCTAATTGCCACTACATGTGTGAAATAGGTTGTGACACTATGAGGCGAGTGTGGTTGTAGCCTCTTGGATATCGAAAATAACTTGGAGGACATGGTTTTGACAGGTAAACTTTCAATCATTGGTTTATCGCCTGTTTGTTTCACCATGCTCTAAAGGGAGTAGTAGTTTATATGTTGTGTATGTAATTGCACAAAGTATGATATAATGCATGTCATGTGCATAGGTTTTGTTGGATATTTATGTTGGATGATACTTTTTGATAGGATCCTTGGCCAAGTGATTGATCTTAGTTTATGTGATGGCTGAGGGCCTGGGGAACCGATTAATCTAAGCATTCTTGAGAGTTTATATGACGACTTTTAGCCTGGGGAACGATATGCTTGAGTTTATGTCTGTTTTATTGCTTTTACATTTTAAGTGAACATTGGGGCAGAGAAGTCCTTTAAGGACCCATATTCGAGGAACTGAAACCGATGAGATTGGTGCTTCTCAGGGCAAGAGGCTCATATAGAGATATTGTATGACATGAGATATTTATTGCTATTATGTTGATTGATATGTATTTGTACAAGACATGGTGTTATGTTGTTGAGAGTATAAGGGTTGTTTATGCCATTATGTAATAATGTGTTTACTGTTGTTGAAGAATAAGTAAAAGTTTATGTCACTTAAGCATTTGTGTTATTTTGGTCATATGATGTACTGAAATGTTGTTTATTATTTGAGACAATGTTATGTATGTAAGTCCTACGCTATGGATGGCTCGGCAACATGATTTATGATGAGAGTGTTTGATATTATTCCGCATTTTGCAAAACATAAGGAAGAAGTAAGAAATTTATTAACATTTGATTATATTGCTAATCGTGAATTTGTTTAATTAACTTTCGCGTTTATTTAATTAAACGTGATGCTTATAATGCCATTACAGATGAGAATTCTCGGGCTACAGATGGGGTGTTATATATTCCTTGTGACCAAGGCAATTACCTCGGTTTCAGTCCATTGATTTGATCATCAAAGCCGTTATGTCTTTATACATCTTCCATTTTATCTATTTAAACAAAGACACGCACACATACATGCACATATATGAGTTAGAATAAAATTATACACGTATAACAGTAATAAGTCTTATACTAAATCTTATTAGTTAATTTTCATGCATCTAGCGGTCATTAAAAAAATCTTATTTCAATAACTTCTATGTTGTACTGTTAATAAATGAAAGAAAATCTACAAAACATCATTTTGAATGCAAATTATCATTTGTGGGTAAATGAGCCACGTAGAAGATTCTCATGTTGATTATATTAATATTTACTTGTAAAAAATAAATTTCAAGGGTAAAACCTAATTTTGAAATATATATAGTCAGTTGATTAATATCTTAGTTAAATTTACTCTAGACATTAGTTAATAAATAAAAAATAAAAAATTTGAGTCATAGCCATAGGCCTTCTTTTTTATATCATCCATTTCACTTGAGTGACGATTACACAAGTCTTTTATTTTGTATTTTTTCCTTTTTGAAAGAAAAATCTCTTTCAAAATTCCGTTCAATCCTTTTTTTAGGAAGTTATAAATTTTTAGCTTTGAAAGAAGTTCATATAAAGAGAATAATATTGAAAACAAATATTTTTCAATTAAAAATCTCTATATTTCTACTAAAAGAAAAGTATGTCTTATGGAAAGATCTCAAATTTGGACAATGGAAATAATGCTTGAATTAATTTAAATTTTTATTTTTGTTAAGTTAATGTAAATTTTATAAACATTAGCATATCAAGTACATTGTGCATTTAATCCAAAGATCATAATATCATAAAACATTCACAAAGATCTCCTTTTTTCAACAACTTTTGAATCCATTCTCAATACTAACCTTTTCTCTTAACACACTCAGGAGGTTCTATATAGGAAATATTTATTATGCTCTAGGACCACCCAATGATTTGGTGCTCCCTCTCACAACACTAATTTTTTCTTTCCCTTTTTATCCCTGCTATTTTTCTTCTTTTCCAATTTTACCCCCTCATTTACACTAAGGGACCACCTAAAGAATGGTGGTCCCGGTCCACCATAAATTCTCTCGTTCTATATACGTACAGCGCATTCTTAAATTATCCTACATAGTTTGCCCAAAAACCAAAACATGCTGATACAAAGACATATGACTAAATACCATGACAACGCTGATGTGTCTAACCCTCGATTATTGTGGCCTATTTAGCACAGACATCGATACGGGACACGTGACACGACACGACATGATACTTCGACACGTTAATTTTAAAAAATGTTAGATTTCGACATGTTAGGACACGTTTTGATATTAAATAACATTTTTAATTTATGTAGTGTATATTATATTTAATATTCAATAATTTAACAAAAATTGAAACTAAACTTAAAATATTATTCAATTTTGCAAAGAAAGATAAGATATCCCAAATATTTATATTAAACTCAATAAAATGGTAACCGTAATCCAACGAATCTAATAGTTGGAACTAAAAACACAACGCAACGTAACTTTTGAACCTTTTTTTAATTTCTATAACGTGTGTTGGAGTGTCGGACACGACACGTTAAAATTTTTGAAGTGTCGGTGCTTCATAGGTTGTGACTGAAGTTTCCGGTGTATGAGGGTTTGTATTTTCCGGCAAGCACATCATCCCGGTTGGTGGCGGTAAGATATTATTTGATGAGCGTATCAGGTCCACGCAGCTTAATGGCTGCATTGTTATAGGCCACGACCGCATCCAAAGCTGTGTCATAGGTACCCAACCACAACAGTTTTCGTTGTGATGGATCTCTTATCTCAGCAACCCATTTTCTGTAGGAACTATTAGATTTATGCGGAAGCGATTTAGGACCTAGTACATTGGTATACTTACCGAATCATCCTCGTTTCACGATTATCTCTTGGTGCGCAGATCTCGTGTAGAATCTTCCCTTATATGATTACTCTTCACGAACTGCTCACCTCAGCGCCGCAGCACGAACAAATCCCTTGATGCTGGACTGTGGCAGATCTTCCAGACTATGACTCAAGGGGAAACGGGAAGTGTGTGGGCACTTTCTCACTTTCAGGGAGATGACCATACATCAGTTTCTGCAACAACCAAGTGATAACCCCTAGAGAATGCTGATGACTAAAACGTAGAATATATATGGGTCCCAAGAAACCCTAACCCTAAACTGAAATGGGCTTTAGGTTTCTTGGGCTCTTCTTACACTCTTGACCCTATTGGGCTTTAGTGAAAGAGCAAAAACCCAACAATCTCCCACTTGCTCTTGAGTACAAACTTGAGCCTAAAGTCCAAGTCCATGTATCCCACTAGTCGTCATCAACTGAAATTGTCCCATCCCTTTTCTTGAGCTAGCCGGGGGATCTACCATCTGTTATTAATCAAGGCTCTTGATAATCAACGAATGATTATCTAATTCGGTGCTATTCCACTAAAAGCCCGAACTTGAACTCCAAGATTAATAACACTTATAACATGAATATGCATCGCCCCTTTGTAGAATGTCTATAATTGATTGACAAGTTTTCTGTAACTCAATCAATTATTTATTCACTTGACTATGATAGTTTCTCTAATGGATTACATGCACTGGCCAGTGTCTTTAATATCCAAGTACCGAAACATATCAAGGGAACATATCCTACAAATTCTGTAACAGCCCGTGTTAACCCGGATTGTTAACATACTATCGTATTAAGCCACGCTTAATTAAAATGCGGAATAACTTTTTCTTTAATTCAATTATGACGTCATTAAACTTAACCAACTTGATTACTTAATCAATTTCATAAAATACTGTCTGTATGTAAATTGCAAGACAACTAACTGAAATACCTCATATATAAATAATAAGTGAGTATCTAAAGCCACAGGACTACAACACATAGCCTGGGTCAAAATCCTGATACTTTAATTACAACTTCAAATAAAAGACAATAACAAACCATGTGGCATGGACAAACCCCATGCTCACTAAATAAGGCACAATGCCCAACAACAGTCTCAATGTAATCATAAGCGTAAACATAAACAGCAGTCAAAATCCAACATGTCAGCATATCATAATATCAACTCAGCTCTGGCCTCCTGCCACCTGAGCCCTCAACATTACCTGATCCTGAAATAAGCGTCCCCAAACGTGGGGTGAGATCTCTAACAAGAAATCTCAGTAAAACAAGGGGTCCTCAAGGATCTTCCACCCCAAGCTCACTTACATGTGTAATATAAGTTCAAAAACAGTATTTACAATATAAGTTCCAAAACTATGCAATGCAGCAGATAATCATGCCATGTGTGTTTATCAAATCTACTGGCCAGAGAAATGCAGGAATACGTCTAAACCCACATGAGTACAAGGAACACCGCTTGCACCTCACCCACAGCCTCACCATCTTGTATGTACCACATACTCAGGCTTACCGTATAGGTGGACACCACATGCTTATCATAAAAGCACATTGCATATAATAGCTCAACAGCATTTCCAAAACATCAAAGCATGCAACACAACATGCATAAACCACATCCCCATGGGACATGGTGGAACCACAAAATGGCTAAACCGAGGACACGAAAGCTTACCTTGCAAGCTAGCTATCCAAGCCAAGAGTCCAACCACTCTCAAGCCCAAACACAGCAGTCTCACAATCTGATATGGACCAATAATATATCATCAATTATGCAGCACAAGCATACAACCTAAAGACTACGCCTTTCCTTTACGTTTTACGTCTTAAGGCTTCCAACAAAGCCATAAGTCTTTAATCATGTGATTCTGACTTAGCTCATTAATTACAGAAGTCCAACTTCCTTAATCTAGGGTCCACAAACCCCCAATAGCCTACTGTTCACACAGCACAGCTACTGTTCTGCGAAATCCAGGATATCCGGATATTACAGGGGACATATCCGGATATGCCATATCCGGATATCACACTGGCCATATCCGGATATACCATATCCGGATACCCAGTCCCCACATCCGAATATGAATATCCGAATACCATATCCGGATATGAATATCCGGATACCATATCCGGATATGAATATCCGGATACCATATCCGGATATCTGCTCGACAAATATCCGGATATCTCACGACAGAATGCAGTTTCTGCATTTCGTGAATATCCAGTCCAAAGGTTCAACTTTCAACCGATTATAGGCACTTAAACATGCATTTCTAGGTGTGTTTAACCTTCCCCACCCTTAAGTTATCAACTTAGTTAAATACATGCATCAAGGTTCCATTTTTAAGCATTTAAACTAAGGATCATGGTTGTTATAACTTACCAAAGCTCAAAAACAGAATGGACAGTGCTCATGGAGCTCTCCAACAACTCTTCAAATTCTGACCAAGAAGGGTACACGAAATAAGCCACAAGATAGCTCATTTACTCAACAAGAAGACATCTTTGAGTGTTAAAATGCCAACTAAATGGCCACCCTTCCAAGAACAGATGGTGCAGCCCTCTAACTCACACTCACAGCAGCTGAAACTGCCAAAAGAACACTCCTCTCACTCTCACAAGGATGCTCACAGTGTATAGGAAGGGAAAGGAGGAGAAACCAAGCCAAAAGGTGAAGACTTGACCCTCAAATGTTAAGGGAAGGCAATGAAATAGTATTCTGTAGCAAAACAGCCCCCTTCACATAGGATTTATGGCTGCATAGGGTTTTGTGCTCTCTTAATGTTAGTATATATAGGCATTTAAGCCATAACACGCAGTATTAGCCTTAATAGCAATGCAAAAGATCTTGATCCCAAAATTTGAAATCTAGACCTACACATTTTTCTAAGATTTGTCATATTTTTATTTTATTTTTCGGAGCACCTTTCCGGTACGCGCTTTTCCATAGCCAGTATCAGTTCTGGCATTAGATTACATTATTTTGACTTGAAACTTGTTTTACAAGTCTTACATAATATTCTATTTATTATCATGCATTTGTTATAATTTTCCGGGATACTTTTCCGGTAAGCATTTATACCGGGTAGCAGAACCGGTATCTGCGTTTTTCTTCCGAAAAGCGACTTTCAGCATTTTTACTCACTCAGTATAATTATTTAAGCCCAATAATAATTATTAAGGTTAATTATGGAATCATTTCCTAATTATCATAATTAATTCACTAATTACCTTAATTAGCGGTGCGGGTTCTTACATTCACCCCACCTTTTTAAGGATTTTGTCCTCAAAATCAGAAACATACTTGTCTCGGAAGTCGGGATACTGTCGGAGAAGCTCATCCTCTCGCTCCCACGTGCACTCCTCGGGACTACGCCCAGTCCGCTGTACATTGACCATCGGAATAATCTTGCTTCTAAGCTGTTTCTCGCCTCGATCGAGAATCTTGAGTGGTCCGACGGGAGTCTTTAGGTTCTCCCGAACCTCCACATCATCCGGCTGCACCACGTGCGAAGGATCTGCTATGTATCTCCGAAGCTGAGACACGTGAAACACGTCGTGGATGTTGGCTAGGTTCGTAGGTAGGGCAAGTCGATAGGCAACAGGTCCTATTCTACCAAGGATCTGGTAGGGCCCAATGAACCGCGGGCTCAACTTCCTCACTCCGAGTGCCCGTCCAACACCGGTGACAGGTGAAAGTCTCACAAACACGTGCTCACCGTCACTGAACTCCAGTGGACGATGCTTGACATCGTAGTAGCTTTTCTGGCGATTCTGTGCCTGCTTCAACTTTTCCCTGATCATCTGGATCTGCAGGGTAGTATCTTGGACAAAGTCCAAGCCAAATAGCTCTTTGTCACCAACTCAGACCAGCAAGTAGGAGTCCGACACCTCCTACCATACAGCGCCTCGTAGGGTGCCATGCCCAGACTAGCATGAAAACTGTTATTGTACGAAAATTCCACCAACGGAAGGTACCTATCCCATGCTGAACCCTGCTCCAACGTGCAAGCTCTCAACATGTCCTCCAATGTCTAGATGGTCCGCTCAGTCTGTCCGTCAGTCTGAGGGTGATAGGCGGTACTCAATCTCAGCTGCGTACCAAAAGCCTCCTGCAGCGCCTCCCAGAACCGAGATGTGAACTTCGGGTCCCTATCACTGATGATACTCTCGGGCACCCCGTGAAGCCTCACAATCTCGCGGACATATAGCTTGGCCAACTGCTCTGTAGTGAAGCTCACCTTCACTGGAAGAAAGTGGGCAGACTTGGTCAATCTGTCCACAATGACCCAGATAGAGTCACAACCAGCCTGAGTCTTAGGCAATCCCACCACGAAGTCCATGGAAATACTCTCCCACTTCCACTGTGGAATCTCAAGAGGTTGAAGTTTACCAGACGGTTTCTGGTGCTCGATCTTCACTTTCTGACATATCAAACACTTGGACACGTAGACCGCTATGTCTTTCTTCATGCCCGGCCACCAAAAATTTCTTTTTAAGTCCTAGTACATTTTTGTAGCACCAAGGTGGATAGTAAACTGGCCCTTATAAGCTTCTGCCATAACCTCTTCTGTCAATAGCCCTCGAGGAATAACAATCCTCTTCTGGAACAACAATAAACCATCCTCATTCCAAGACACACCGTCCTGGTTCTTCACATAATCAAGGCACTCTCTCTGCACTTGCGCCTCTTTAATATTTTCCATCAGCTCATTAATCACTTCTTTTGTTTCCATCTCGAGCAGTGCGCCCCCAAACAAGGAGTTCACTCTCAAGTCTCTGAACTTTTCAATCACCTCGTAGTCGCTCATCATCAAACTGGATAAGCTCACGGATTTCTGACTCAAAGCATCGGCTACCACATTGGCCTTGCCAGGATGATACCTCAGCTCAAAGTCGTAATCCTTCAAGAACTCCATCCATCTCCGTTGTCTCATATTCAACTCCTTCTGGTCAAACAGATATTTCAGACTCTTGTGGTCACTGAATACAACAAAATTCATGCCAAACAGGTAATGCCTCCAAATCTTGAAAGCAAAAACAATGGCTGCCAACTCCAAGTCGTGGGTCGGGTAGTTCTCCTCATGAGGTTTCAACTGTCTTGAAGTATAAGCAACAACTTTCCCTTTCTGCATCAAAACACAGCCTAGCCCTTTACCAGAGGCATCGCAATATAACTCAAACTGCTCTGCCGGATCAGGAAGGACTAACACAGGAGTAGTAGTCAGTCTCTCCTTCAGCTCCTGGAAGCACTCCTCACACTCATGTGTCCACACGAATGGAGTCTCCTTCCGGGTAAGGCGGGTCATCGGTAGCACCATCTTGGAGAATCCCTCTATGAACCTCCTGTAGTACCCAGCCAAACCCAAGAAGCTTCTCACTTCTGTAACCGTCTTGGGCCTCTCCCAATCCATCACGGCCTCAGTCTTGTTAGGATCAACTGCAACTCCATCAGCGGAAATCACGTGACCCAGAAATTTCACCGCCTTGAGCCAAAACTCACATTTTGACGGCTTAGCATATAGCTTTTTCTCTTTCAACACTTGCAAAACAATCTTCAAGTGCTCAGCTTGCTCCTCTTCCATCTTGGAGTAAATCAAGATGTCGTCAATGAAGATGATCACAAACTGATCCAGGTACGGCTGGAAGATCCTGTTCATATAGTCCATGAACATTGCGGGTGCATTGGTGAGTCCAAACAGGATCACCAAGTACTCATAATGCCCGTACCTCGAGCGAAACGCTGTCTTTGGGACATCCTCCGGCTTTACCCGTATCTGATGGTAACCGGACCGGAGATCAATCTTGGAATATACGCAAGCACCCCTGAGCTGATCCAGCAAGTCATCAATGCGTGGAAGAGGATACTTGTTCTTGACTGTCACCTTGTTCAACTGTCTGTAGTCGGTGCACAACCGCATGGTCCCATCTTTCTTTTTCACAAAAATGACCGGTGCTCCCCAAGGAGACACGCTCGGCCGAATGAAATCTTTCGCTGAAAGCTCCTCAATATGCTTCTTCAACTCCGCCAACTCTGGTGGCGACATCCGGTATGGAGCCAACGAGATAGGCCCCACACCAGGCAATAAATCTATGGAGAACTCTATCTCCCTCTGCGGTGGAAACTCAGGAATCTCCTCGAGAAACACCTCGAGGAATTCCCTCACCACAGGAATGCCAGTGAGATCCTCCAGTGTCCCACTCACCAAACCTCCCAACATAACATAGCCAAATGCCCCTGCTCTCAAGGCCCTCCTCGCCTGCAGGACTGAAATGAACGGTGAGGAACTGGCTGTGGACCCACTCGGAGACATCAACACTCTCTTGGCACAGCAGTCAATCAATGCACAATTTCTGGACAACCAATCCATGCCCAGAATAATGTACAGGTTGGCCATCGGCAATCCTATCAGATCTACCGAGAAGTCACGGCCATCCCACTGAAACGCTACACCGCGATGAACAGTGGAAGTCAAGCATTTTTCTCCGGTGGCGGTGGTCACCCGCATCGGTGGAGAAAGCACATCACTGAGCAACTCAAGCCCCACAGCAATAGGGGTAGCAACAAAAGAGTGCCTTGCCCCGGAATCAAAAAGCACATCAATAGCTGAACCACCAATGGTAACAGTACCTCTGAGCAGGTTCAGAGCTCTGTCCGACTGCTGACGATCAAGTGTATATACTCGCCCCGTAGTAGGTGGCACTGTTGGTGCTCCAGTAGGAACCATCTGCAATGGCACAGCCTGCACTGCAGCAACTCTCGTCGTCAGGCAATCTCTGGAGTAGTGGCCCTCCTTGCCACACTGAAAGCAAATCAACTGACCGGTAGAACACGGCCCAAAGTGTGACTTCCCACATCCTGAGCATCTGGGAGCAGGAGGTCTCGCTGTGTTTCCCTATGTAGAAGTCTTTTTAAACTGGTTTGGCGCTTGCTTAGCCGCCAACTGTTTGCCATTGCCCTTGTTTCCAAGCTTCCTGTCTCTCGAGGAAGCGGAACCACCAGTACCCTGTGGCACCTCAATCTTGGCCTTCTTGGCCTGACACGCACGACAGTAGTCCTCAATGTCGCGGCACTGCTGCACCAACGCCCCGAAGTCTCTCGAAGCAGAACCAGCAAGGTGACCAGCAATGTCCTCATTAAGTCCCCTTCGGAACTTAGCAGCAAGAAAAACAGGAGTCGATCTCGCCATGCGGAAATGAGCGAACTTGACCAGCTCATTAAACTTGGCCAGGTACTCGTCGACAGACAACGAGCCCTGCACCAAACGGTCAAACTCTCCCTGCTTCTTTTCCTGAGAGTCATATGGAAAGTACTGACCCAGAAAACACTCCTCGAAGAACGGCCACGTCATCACACGGCCCTGCATCTCGTAGATGTGAGAAATGTTGGTCCACCACTCATGGGCCTCGCCCTCCAGCATGTAAGTGGCGAACATCAGCTTCTGCGGATCGGTACACTGCATGATCCGGAAGATCTTGTCCAACGCCTGTAGCCATCTGGCAGCAGCAATGGGATCATAAGATCCGTCGAAAGAAGGTGGCTTATGCTTGCGGAAAGCATTCAGCCTGCGGTCGATCTCGTCATGATCCTCAGCAAATACGGGGATGGTTTGCAAAGCCCCCGTCAAATGACTGCCCTCACCCATCTGACTCTGCGTGTCCTCCTGTTGACTAGGCGGAGGTGGAGGCGGTGGCGGTGGTGGAGGACACTGGCCAGCAGCAAGACCAGCCCTCAACTCCTCCAACATGACCCTCATCGTAGTCATTTTGGCCATCCGGTTCTCCTCCAGAACCCCAGCGGTGGCTCGCCGGTTCGCCTCTCTGATGGCGTCCAGCATCGCCTGGTTTGCCAATCTTGTGGCCTCCTGGTCGGCTAGTCGGGCCGCCTGCATCTCAGCTAATGCAGCCAGGATAGGATCTGATTGATCCTCGCTCGTACTAGGGTTCCTCCTTGGTGGCACCATGACTCTGCACAAGTTACACAAAGAATGAGTTGATCAGGCCCACGCCATGTGGTCACATATGCATCATCATAACACACACCAATCAGAGAGAACACAAAGTAGACACGCAACGAAACATCCTAAGTTATTGCAATACATACAGGCTTTTCCCAAGAAAGTGCTCCGATACCTTAAAATGTAACAGCCCGTGTTAACCCGGATTGTTAACATACTATCGTTTTAAGCCACGCTTAATTAAAATGCGGAATAACTTTTTCTTTAATTCAATTATGACGTCATTAAACTTAACCAACTTGATTACTTAAACAATTTCATAAAATACTGCCTGTATGTAAATTGCAAGACAACTAACTGAAATACCTCATATATAAATAATAAGTGAGTATCTAAGTCGCAGTACTACAACACATAGCCTTGACCAAAATCCTGATACTTTAATTACAACTTCAAATAAAAGACAATAACAAACCATGTGGCATGGACAAACCCCATGCTCACCAAATAAGGCACAATGCCCAACAACAGTCTCAATGTAATCATAAGCGTAAACATAAACAGCAGTCAAAATCCAGCATGTTAGCATATCATAATATCAACTCAGCTCTGGCCTCCTGCCACCTGAGCCCTCAACATTACCTGGTCCTGAAATAAGCGTCCCCAAACGTGGGGTGAGATCTCTAAACAAAAAATCTCAGTAAGACAAGGGGTCCTCAAGGATCTTCCACCCCAAGCTCACTTACATGTGTAATATAAGTTCAAAAACAGTATTTATAATATAAGTTCCAAAACTATGCAATGCAGCAGATAATCATGCCATGTGTGTTTATCAAATCTACTGGCCAGAGAAATGCAGGAATACGTCTAAACCCACATGAGTACAAGGAACACCGCTTGCACCTCACCCACAGCCTCACCATCTTGTATGTACCACATACTCAGGCTTACCATATAGGTGGATACCACATGCATATCATAAAAGCACATTGCATATAATAGCTCAACAGCATTTCCAAAACATCAAAGCATGTAACACAGCATGCATAAACCACATCCCCATGGGACATGGTGGAACCACAAAATGGCTAAACCGAGGACACGAAAGCTTACCTTGCAAGGTAGCTATCCAAGCCAAGAGTCCAACCACTCTCAAGTCCAAACACAGCAGTCTCACAATCTGATATGGACTAATAATATATCATCAATTATGCAGCACAAGCATACAACCTAAAGACTACGCCTTTCCTTTACGTTTTACGTCTTAAGGCTTCCAACAAAGCCATAAGCCTTTAATCATGTGATTCTAACTTAGCTCATTAATTACAGAAGTCCAACTTCCTTAATCTAGGGTCCACAAACCCCCCAATAGCCTACTGTTCACACAACACAGCTACTGTTCTGCGAAATCCAGGATATCCGGATATTACAGGGGACATATCCGGATATGCCATATCCGGATATCACACTGGCCATATCCGGATATACCGTATCCGGATACCCAGTCCCCACATCCGAATATGAATATCCGGATACCATATCCGGATATCTGCTCGACAAATATCCGAATATCTCACGACAGAATGCAGTTTATGCATTTCGTGAATATCCAGTCCAAAGGTTCAACTTTTAACCGATTATAGGCACTTAAACATGCATTTCTAGGTGTGTTTAACCTTCCTTGTAACAGCCCGTGTTAACCCGGTCTGTTAACACACTATCGTATTAAGCCACGCTTAATTAAAATGCGGAATAACTTTTTCTTTAATTCAATTATGACGTCATTAACTTAGCCAACTTGATTACTTAATCATTTTCATAAAAATACTGCCTGTATGTAAATTGCAAGACAACTAACTGAATACCTCGTACATAAATATAATAAGTGAGTATCTAAAGCCACAGGTCTACACAAGTAGCCTGGGTCAAAATCCTGATACTTTAATTACAACATTAACCTAAAAGACCAAAGTCAAACATGTGGCATGGACAAACCCCATGCTCACCAAATAAGGCAACAAAGCCCAATAACAGTCATAACGTAAACTCAACAGAAAACATAAACAACAGTCGGAAATAAAAACAGCAGTCAGCATATCATCAAATCAACTCAGCTCTGGCCTCCTGCCACCCGAGCCCTCAACATTACCTGATCCTGAAATAAGTGTCCCCAAACGTGGGGTGAGATCTCTAACAAGAAATCTCAGTAAGACAAGGGGTCCTCAAGGAGTCTCCACCCCAAGCTCACTTACATGTGTAATATAAGTTCTCAAAACAGTATTACAGTATAAGTTCTAAAATCATGCGATGCAGCAATTAATCATGTCATGTGTGCTTTCAAATCTACTGGCCAGAGAAATGTAGGAATACGTCTATGCCTACATGAGTACATGGATACTACCTGCACCTCACCCACATGCTTCTCCATCTTGTATGTACCACATACTCAGGATTGCCGTCTAGGTGGACACCACATGCATATCATAATGCTCATTACATATAAACAGCTCAACAGCATTTCCAAAATAATCAAAGCATGTAACACAGCATGCATAAACCCATCCCCATGGGACATGGTGGAACATCAAAATGGCTAAACCGAGGACACGAAAGCTTACCTTGCAAGCTAGCTATCCAAGCCAAGAGTCCAACCACTCACAAGTCCACAAACAGCAGTATCACAATCTGATATGGACCATTAACAAGTCAATATTAATGCATCACAAGCATACAACTTAAAGACTACGCCTTTCCTTTACGTTTTACGTCTCAAGGCTTCCAACGAAGCCATAAGCCCTTAATCATGTGATTCTGACTTAGTCCATTAGTTATAGAAGTTCAACTTCCTTAAACTAGGGTCCACACACACCCCATAGCTTACTGTTCATACAGTAAAGCTACTGTCTGCGCAGAACCCAGGATATCCGGATATCAGAAGGGGAATATCCGGATATGCCATATCCGGATATCACACTGGACATATCCGGATATGTCATATCCGGATACCCATATCCCATATCCGGATATCAATATCCGGATACCATATCCGGATACTGATATCCGGATATCTGTTCGACAAATATCCGGATATCTCACGACAGAATGCAGTTTCTGCATTTCGTGAATATCCTTCCCAAAGGTCCAACTTTTAACACATGTACACGTTAAAGCATGCATCTTTAAGCATATACAAGTTCATTTAGGTGTTGGTTACTTCATTTTAACTTTTTACATGCCAAGACACCAACTTTAAGCATTATAAACCCATGATCATAGTGAGGTAACTTACCAAAGTTCAAAACAGAGGCAAGGTGTGCTCTTGGAGCTCTCCCAAGGTTCCTCAAACTCAGCCTAAGTAGGAGCACGAAAATGGCACTTCAAGGTGGGTTCTTGCACCACAAGAAGGCACTTTGAAGCTCACAATGACTACTACAAAGTAGCCATTACTAAAGCTTCAAACTCATGCTCACTAACTACCTCTCAACTCAGAATGATGGCCACAATGCAGCCCCAAGATTAACTCTCACCTTCACAAATGTCTAAACAAGCATGAAAGGTGATCACTTGGCTAAGGAAAGAAGAAGAAAGAAGAAGAGAAGAAGAAGAAGAAGGCAAGGAAGCACCAAGAATGGAGGTGCAGCAAAGAAGCCCACACCAGCACAAAAAAACTCACGTAGGAAATGAGGCACCTAGGGTTTTGTGCCTTAGTGTGCCTATTTATAGGCACATGGCCACTAATCGCGCAGTATTAGCCTTAATCGCAAAGTAAAAGATCTTGATCCCAAACTTCGGATTCTAGACCTACGCATTTTTCTAAGATTTGTCATATTTTTATTTTATTTTTCGGAGCACCTTTCCGGTACGCGCTTTTCCATAGCCAGTATCAGTTCTGGCATCAGATTACGTCCTTTTGACTTGAAACTTGTTTTACAAGTCCTACATAATATTCTAGTATTTATCATGCATTCGTTATAATTTTCCGGGATACTTTTCCGGTACGCATTTATACCGAGTAGCAGAACCGGTATCTGTGCTTTTCTTCCGAAAAGCGACTTTCAGCATTTTCACTCGCTCAATATAATTATCTAAGCCCATTAATAATTATTAGGGTCAATTATGGAATTATTTTCTAATTATCATAATTAATTCGCTAATTACCTTAATTAGCGGTGCGGGTTCTTACATTCACCCCACCTTTTTAAGGATTTTTCCCTCAAAATCAGAAACATACCTGTCTCGAAAGTCGGGATACTGTCGGAGAAGCTCGTCCTCTCGCTCCCAGGTACACTCCTCAGGAGTTCTTCCTGACCATTGTACTTTAACCATCGGAATGATCTTGCTCCTCAACTGCTTCTCGCCACGATCGAGGATCTTGAGTGGTCCGACGGGAGTCTTTAGGTTCTCCCGAACCTCCACATCATCCGGCTGCACCACGTGCGAAGGGTCTGCTATGTACTTTCGAAGCTGAGACACGTGAAACACGTCGTGGATGTTGGCTAGGTTCGGAGGTAAGGCGAGTCGATAGGCAACTGGTCCTACTCTACCAAGGATCTGGTAGGGCCCAATGAATCGCGGGCTCAACTTCCTCACGCCGAGTGCCCGTCCAACACCGGTGACAGGTGAAAGTTTCACAAACACGTGCTCACTCTCACTGAACTCCAGTGGTCGATGCTTGACATCGTAGTAGCTCTTCTGACGATTCTGCGCCTGCTTCAACTTTTCCCTGATCATCTGGATCTGTAGGGTAGTATCTTGGACAAAGTCCAAGCCAAACAGCTCTTTATCTCCAACCTCAGACCAACAGGTAGGAGTCCGACACCTCCTACCGTACAGCGCCTCGTAGGGTGCCATGCCCAGACTAGCATGAAAACTGTTGTTGTACGAGAATTCAACCAACGGAAGGTACCTATCCCATGCAGAACCCTGCTCCAACGTGCAAGCTCTCAACATGTCCTCCAATGTCTGGATGGTCCGCTCAGTCTGTCCGTCAGTCTGAGGGTGATAGGCGGTACTCAATCTCAACTGCGTACCAAAAGCCTCCTGCAGCGCCTCCCAGAACCGAGATGTGAACTTCGGGTCCCTATCACTGATGATACTCTCGGGCACCCCGTGAAGCCTCACGATCTCGCGGACATATAGCTTGGCCAACTGCTCTGTAGTGAAGCTCACCTTCACTGGAAGAAAATGGGCAGACTTGGTCAATCTGTCCACAATGACCCAGATAGAGTCACAACCAGCCTGAGTTTTGGGCAATCCCACCACGAAGTCCATGGAAATACTCTCCCACTTCCACTGTGGAATCTCCAGAGGTTGAAGTTTACCAGACGGTTTCTGGTGCTCGATCTTCACTTTCTGACATATTAAACACTTGGACACGTAGACCGCTATGTCCTTCTTCATGCCCGGCCACCAAAAGTTCCTTTTTAAGTCCTGGTACATCTTTGTGGCACCAGGGTGGATAGTGAACCGGCCTTTATGAGCCTCTGCCATAACCTCTTCGGTCAATGGCCCTCGAGGAATAACAATCCTCTTCTGGAACAGTAGCAATCCGTCGTCGTTCCAAGACACATCGTCCTGGTTCTTCACATAATCGAGGCACTCTCTTTGTACTTGCGCCTCTTTGATCTTCTCCATCAGTTCATTAATCACTTCTGCTGTTTCTAACTCAAGCAGTGCACCCCCAAACAAGGAGTTCACTCTCAAGTCTCTGAACTTCTCGATCACCTCGTAGTCGTTCATCATTAAACTGGATAAGCTCACGGATTTCCGACTCAAAGCATCGGCTACCACATTGGCCTTGCCAGGGTGATACCTCAACTCGAAGTCGTAGTCCTTCAAGAATTCCATCCATCTTCGTTGTCTCATGTTCAACTCCTTCTGGTCGAACAGATACTTCAGGCTCTTGTGATCACTGAATACAGCAAACTTCATGCCAAACAGGTAATGCCTCCAAATCTTGAAAGCAAAAACAATGGCTGCCAACTCCAAGTCGTGAGTCGGGTAGTTCTCCTCATGAGGTTTCAACTGTCTTGAAGCGTAAGCAACCGCTTTCCCTTTCTGCATCAGCACACAGCCAAGTCCTTTACCAGAGGCATCGCAGTACAACTCGAATTGCTCCGCAGGATCAGGAAGAACTAACACTGGAGCAGTAGTCAGTCTCTCCTTTAACTCCTGGAAACACTCCTCACACTCATGTGTCCACACGAATGGAGTCTCCTTTCGGGTAAGGCGAGTCATCGGTAGCACCATCTTGGAGAATCCTTCTATGAACCTCCGATAGTACCCGGCCAAACCCAAGAAGCTTCTCACTTCTGTAACCGTCTTGGGCCTCTCCCAATCCATCACGGCCTCAATCTTGTTAGGATCAACTGCAACTCCATTAGCAGAAATCACATGACCCAGAAATTTCACCGCCTGGAGCCAAAACTCGCATTTTGACGGCTTCGCATAGAGCTTATTCTCTTTTAGCACTTGCAACACAATCTTCAAGTGCTCGGTATGCTCCTCCTCCGTCTTGGAGTAGATCAAGATGTCGTCAATGAAGACGATCACAAACTGATCCAGGTACGGCTGGAAGATTCTGTTCATGTAGTCCATGAACACTGCGGGTGCATTGGTGAGTCCAAACGGGATCACCAAGTACTCGTAGTGCCCGTACCTCGAGCGAAACGCAGTCTTTGGGACATCCTCCGGCTTGACCCGTATCTGATGATAACCGGACCGGAGATCGATCTTGGAATACACACAAGCACCCCTGAGTTGATCCAGCAAATCGTCAATGCGTGGAAGAGGATACTTGTTCTTGATTGTCACCTTGTTCAACTGTCTGTAGTCGGTGCACAACCGCATGGTCCCATCTTTCTTTTTCACAAATATGACCGGTGCTCCCCAGGGAGACACACTCGGCCGAATAAAATCTTTTGCTGAAAGCTCCTCGATATGCTTCTTCAGCTCCGCCAACTCTGGTGGCGACATCCGGTATGGAGCCAACGAGATAGGCCCCACACCAGGCAATAAATCTATGGAGAACTCTATCTCCCTCTGCGGTGGAAACTCAGGAATCTCCTCAGGAAACACCTCGAGGAATTCCCTCACCACAGGAATGCCAGTGAGATCCTCCTGTGTCCCACTCACCAAACCTCCCAACATGACATAGCCAAATGCTCCTGCTCTCAAGGCCCTCCTCGCCTGCAGGACTGAAATGAACGGTGAGGAACTGGCTGTGGACCCACCCGGAGACATCACCACTTTCTTGGCACAACAATCAATCATTGCACAGTTTCTGGACAACCAATCCATGCCCAGAATAATCTCAAGGTTGGCCATCGGCAATCCAATCAGATCTACCGAGAAGTCACGGCCATCCCACTGAAACGCTACATCGTGATGAACAGTGGAGGTCAAACATTTTTCTCCGGTGGCGGTGGTAACCCGCATCGGTGGAGAAAGCACATCACTGGGCAACTCAAGCCCCACAGCAATAGGGGTAGCAACAAAAGAGTGCGTTGCCCCGGAATCAAACAATACATCAATAGTTGATCCACCAATGGTAACAGTACCTCTGACCAGGTTCGGAGCTCTGTCCGACTGCTGACGATCCAACGTATACACACGCCCCGTAGTAGGTGGCACTGCTGGTGCCCCAGTAGGAACCATCTACAAAGGCACAGCCTGCACTGCAGCAACTCTCGCCGTCGGGCAATCTCTGGAGTAGTGGCCCTCCTTGCCACACTGGAAGCAAATCAGCTGTCCGGTAGAACACGGCCCAAAGTGTGACTTCCCGCATCCCGAGCATCTGGGAGCAGGAGGTCTAGCTGTGTTCCCTTGAGTAGCAGTCTTTCTAAACTGGTTTGGCGCTTGCTTAGCCGCCAACGGTGGTTTGCCCTTACCCTTGTTGGCAAAATTCTTGTTCTTCCAGGGAGTAGAACCACCAGCACTCTGCGGCACCTCAACCTTGGCCCTCTTAGCCTGACTCGCTCGGCAGTAGTCCTCGATGTCGCGGCACTGCTGCACCAACGCTCCGAAGTCTCTCGAAGCAGAACCGGCGAGATGTCCAGCAATATCCTCATTAAGTCCCCTCCGGAACTTGGCCGCCAGAAAAATAGGAGTCGGTCTCGCCATGCGGAAATGAGAGAACTTGACCAGCTCATTAAACTTGGCCAGGTACTCGTCGACAGACAACGAGCCCTGCACCAACCGGTCAAACTCCCCCTGCTTCCTCTCCTGTGAGTCATAAGGGAAGTATTGACCCAGAAAGCTCTCCTCGAAGAATGGCCACGTCATCACA
The DNA here is from genome assembly GCA_032173675.1 of Gastrolobium villosum. Classification (NCBI taxonomy): domain Eukaryota; kingdom Viridiplantae; phylum Streptophyta; class Magnoliopsida; order Fabales; family Fabaceae; genus Gastrolobium; species Gastrolobium villosum. The sequence goes on along the minus strand of JAVKPL010014316.1, from coordinate 23,613 downwards.
TGGCCCTGCATCTCGTAGACCTGAGAAAGGTTGGTCCACCACTCATGGGCCTCGCCCTCCAGCATGTACGTGGCGAACAACAGCTTCTGCGGATCCGTGCAATGCATGATCCGGAAAATCTTGTCCAGCGCCTGTAGCCATCTGGCAGCAGCAATGGGATCATACGATCCGTCGAAGGTAGGTGGCTTATGCTTGCGGAAAGCATTCAGCCGGCGATCGATCTCGTCACGATCCTCAGCAAGTACGGGGATAGTCTGCATAGCCCCCGTCAAGTGACTACCCTCACCCATCTGGCTCTGGGTGTCCTCCTGTTGACTAGGCGGAGGTGGAGGCGGTGGCGGCGGTGGAGGTGGTGGAGGACCCTGGCCCGCAGCAGGACCAGCCCTCAGCTCCTCCAACATGACCCTCATCATCGTCATGTTGGCCATCCGGTTCTCCTCCAGAACCTCTGCCGTGGTTTGCCGGTTCGCATCTCTAATTGCGTCCAGCATTGCCCGGTTTGCCAGCCTCGTGGCTTCCTGGTCGGCTAGTCGGGCCGCCTGCATCTCAGCTAATGCAGCCAGGACAGGATCCGATTGATCCTCGCTTGTACTCGTGTTCCTCCTCGGTGGTACCATGACTCTGCACAAGTTACACAACGAATGAGTTGATCAGGCCCACGCCATGTGGTCACAAATGCATTATCATCACACACACCAGTCAGAGAGAACACAAAGTAGACACGCAACGACACATCCTAAGTTATTGCAATACATACAGGCTTTTCCCTAGAAAGTGCTCTGATACCATAAAATGTAACAGCCCGTGTTAACCCGGTCTGTTAACACACTATCGTATTAAGCCACGCTTAATTAAAATGCGGAATAACTTTTTCTTTAATTCAATTATGACGTCATTAACTTAGCCAACTTGATTACTTAATCATTTTCATAAAAATACTGCCTGTATGTAAATTGCAAGACAACTAACTGAATACCTCGTACATAAATATAATAAGTGAGTATCTAAAGCCACAGGTCTACACAAGTAGCCTGGGTCAAAATCCTGATACTTTAATTACAACATTAACCTAAAAGACCAAAGTCAAACATGTGGCATGGACAAACCCCATGCTCACCAAATAAGGCAACAAAGCCCAATAACAGTCATAACGTAAACTCAACAGAAAACATAAACAACAGTCGGAAATAAAAACAGCAGTCAGCATATCATCAAATCAACTCAGCTCTGGCCTCCTGCCACCCGAGCCCTCAACATTACCTGATCCTGAAATAAGCGTCCCCAAACGTGGGGTGAGATCTCTAACAAGAAATCTCAGTAAGACAAGGGGTCCTCAAGGAGTCTCCACCCCAAGCTCACTTACATGTGTAATATAAGTTCTCAAAACAGTATTACAGTATAAGTTCTAAAATCATGCGATGCAGCAATTAATCATGTCATGTGTGCTTTCAAATCTACTGGCCAGAGAAATGTAGGAATACGTCTATGCCTACATGAGTACATGGATACTACCTGCACCTCACCCACATGCTTCTCCATCTTGTATGTACCACATACTCAGGATTGCCGTCTAGGTGGACACCACATGCATATCATAATGCTCATTACATATAAACAGCTCAACAGCATTTCCAAAATAATCAAAGCATGTAACACAGCATGCATAAACCCATCCCCATGGGACATGGTGGAACATCAAAATGGCTAAACCGAGGACACGAAAGCTTACCTTGCAAGCTAGCTATCCAAGCCAAGAGTCCAACCACTCACAAGTCCACAAACAGCAGTATCACAATCTGATATGGACCATTAACAAGTCAATATTAATGCATCACAAGCATACAACTTAAAGACTACGCCTTTCCTTTACGTTTTACGTCTCAAGGCTTCCAACGAAGCCATAAGCCCTTAATCATGTGATTCTGACTTAGTCCATTAGTTATAGAAGTTCAACTTCCTTATACTAGGGTCCACACACACCCCATAGCTTACTGTTCATACAGTAAAGCTACTGTCTGCGCAGAACCCAGGATATCCGGATATCAGAAGGGGAATATCCGGATATGCCATATCCGGATATCACACTGGACATATCCGGATATGTCATATCCGGATAGATACCCATATCCCATATCCGGATATCAATATCCGGATACCATATCCGGATACTGATATCCGGATATCTGTTCGACAAATATCCGGATATCTCACGACAGAATGCAGTTTCTGCATTTCGTGAATATCCTTCCCAAAGGTCCAACTTTTAACACATGTACACGTTAAAGCATGCATCTTTAAGCATATACAAGTTCATTTAGGTGTTGGTTACTTCATTTTAACTTTTTACATGCCAAGACACCAACTTTAAGCATTATAAACCCATGATCATAGTGAGGTAACTTACCAAAGTTCAAAACAGAGGCAAGGTGTGCTCTTGGAGCTCTCCCAAGGTTCCTCAAACTCAGCCTAAGTAGGAGCACGAAAATGGCACTTCAAGGTGGGTTCTTGCACCACAAGAAGGCACTTTGAAGCTCACAATGACTACTACAAAGTAGCCATTACTAAAGCTTCAAACTCATGCTCACTAACTACCTCTCAACTCAGAATGATGGCCACAATGCAGCCCCAAGATTAACTCTCACCTTCACAAATGTCTAAACAAGCATGAAAGGTGATCACTTGGCTAAGGAAAGAAGAAGAAAGAAGAAGAGAAGAAGAAGAAGAAGGCAAGGAAGCACCAAGAATGGAGGTGCAGCAAAGAAGCCCACACCAGCACAAAAAAACTCACGTAGGAAATGAGGCACCTAGGGTTTTGTGCCTTAGTGTGCCTATTTATAGGCACATGGCCACTAATCGCGCAGTATTAGCCTTAATCGCAAAGTAAAAGATCTTGATCCCAAACTTCGGATTCTAGACCTACGCATTTTTCTAAGATTTGTCATATTTTTATTTTATTTTTCGGAGCACCTTTCCGGTACGCGCTTTTCCATAGCCAGTATCAGTTCTGGCATCAGATTACGTCCTTTTGACTTGAAACTTGTTTTACAAGTCCTACATAATATTCTAGTATTTATCATGCATTCGTTATAATTTTCCGGGATACTTTTCCGGTACGCATTTATACCGAGTAGCAGAACCGGTATCTGTGCTTTTCTTCCGAAAAGCGACCTTCAGCATTTTCACTCGCTCAATATAATTATCTAAGCCCATTAATAATTATTAGGGTCAATTATGGAATTATTTTCTAATTATCATAATTAATTCGCTAATTACCTTAATTAGCGGTGCGGGTTCTTACATTCCTCACCCTTAAGTTATCAACTTAGTTAAATACATGCATCAAGGTTCCATTTTTAAGAATTTAAACTAAGGATCATGGTTGGTATAACTTACCAAAGCTCAAAAACAGAATGGACAGTGCTCATGGAGCTCTCCAACAACTCTTCAAATTCTGACCAAGAAGGGTACACGAAATAAGCCACAAGATAGCTCATTTACTCAACAAGAAGACATCTTTGAGTGTTAAAATGCCAACTAAATGGCCACCCTTCCAATAACAGATGGTGCAGCCCTCTATCTCACACTCACAGCAGCTGAAACTGCCAAAAGAACTCTCCTCTCACTCTCACAAGGATGCTCACAGTGTATAGGAAGGGAAAGGAGGAGAAACCAAGCCAAAAGGTGAAGACTTGATCCTCAAATGTTAAGGGAAGGCAATGAAACAGTATTCTACAGCAAAACAGCTCCCTTCACGTAGGATTTATGGTTGCCTAGGGTTTTGTGCTCTCTTAATGTTAGTATATATAGGCATTTAAGCCATAACGCGCAGTATTAGCCTTAATAGCTACGCAAAAGATCTTGATCCCAAATTTTGGAATCTAGACCTACACATTTTTCTAAGATTTGTCATATTTTTTTTTATTTTTCGGAGCACCTTTTCGGTACGCGCTTTTCCATAGCCAGTATCATTTCTGGCATCATATTACATTATTTTGACTTGAAACTTGTTTTACAAGTCTTACATAATATTCTAGTAATTATCATGCATTCTTTATAATTTTCTGTGATACTTTTCCGGTACGCATTTATACCGAGTAGCAGAACCGGTATCTGCGCTTTTCTTCCGAAAAGCGACTTTCAGCATTTTTACTCACTCAGTATAATTATTTAAGCCCAATAATAATTATTAAGGTTAATTATGGAATCATTTCCTAATTATCATAATTAATTCACTAATTACCTTAATTAGCGGTGCGGGTTCTTACAAATTCCATGTTGTTTATCTCATAAATACCGATAATCAAATAATCTCACTCCCAAAATACCGAGTTATTGGCCGTCAATAGATCGAACCTCACCCGTTGGAAAATCAAAGAATGAAAACTATTTGATTACCTATTTATAATAAACTCAGGATTAAGAGAAATTACATACTATAGTTAACTGGAGATTTGATACCTTATGACAGAAAAACAACCTTAATCAAATCTCACCTTGATCCTTTCAATGTGAGTGTTGATTCACACCAATATTTTACAATAATTCTACAAAACCATTTCATATAATATTGCAGCCTAAATAAAGTGCCCAGCTTTATTTAACAGTTGTGAATCTATTCATCAGTTGTGAGAACCTATGATCATGTCCTCCATGAACGTATCCATATGATCATATACTCCACAATTTGAGCCGGACCTTGATGTTTGTAAATAATGCGCAAAATAAATAATACTTCATTTGTAAAATTCAGAAAATGATTACATTATTTCATTGTCTTACTCCAAGAGCACAATGAACCTAATATCTCCCACTCGCTTAATGCAAGTCTGGGATCCTCCTAAGACCCAAAGAAGTAACATGTCTCTCGAACACATTTTCAGGCAAACTCTTAGTATCTGAGTCTGCAAGATCCACCTCTAATGCTATCTGAGTTTAGTGAAAAACTCATAGCTCGAGGTTGATTTCTTGAGTCAATATCCACTTGAAATAACTGAATCTGTGAAAACTCAGCTTTTCAAGACTCCCACTAGAATATACCATCATATAATCTCTCGTTCTCCAAAGATACTTGAGTACATGCTTAACAATAATCTTAGTGTTACTCTACATCCAGAATGATACTATCTCACTACTCCCACTGCGTGACAGATGCCTGGTTTAACGCCCAACATGATATGCATGAGACTACCTTTACCAAAGCATAATATATCCTGCTCATGCATTCTTCCTTCTCAGAAGTCTTTGGTTACTCCTTAAGAACATGAATTCCACATCTGAGAATTATCATTCTTCTCTTAGAATTCTCATGTTGAATTTTGGCAAGAGTTTTGTCAATGTAAGTAGCCTGAGGTGATGCCAACAACTTATTCTTCCGGTCTCATAAGAGTTTTATACCAAGAATATAATTGGCTTCCCCAGTACTTCCATACCAAAACACTAACTTAGCCAACTCTTTATGCTTGATATTACCTCAACGTTGTTTCCAATAAGGAGCATATCATCTACATAAAGTACCAGAAAATCTATTGTCTTCCGTTGGATCCTTTACATACAAATACACATCATTCATCAAATTTCTCTCAAAATTAAAATTTTGATAACCTGATCAAAACTGATGTTCCAAGACCTGGATGCTTGCTTAAGTCTATGAAATAGAGTTTCACAACTTGCATACCGTGTGTTCCTGGCCATTTGCTATAAACCTTTTTGGTTGTTGTATGTAGATATCCTGACATCCAACTCACAAAATGAAATCTCATAATTGAGACTTATAGCAACTAAGAGAATCTAGATAGACTCAAGCATGGTGTAAGAACCTGCATCGCTAATTAAGGTAATTAATGATTTAATTGTGATAAATTAGGAAATGATTCCATAATTGACCTTGATAATTATTATTTGGCTTAAATAATTATAGTAATTGGGTAATAATGCTGAAAGTCGCTTTTCGGGTGAAAAGCGCAGATACCGGTTCTGCTAGTCGGTATAAATGTGTACCGAAAAAATATCCCGGAAAATTATAATAAGTGCATGATAATTACTAGAATAATATGTAGGACTTGTTAAACAAGTTTCAAGTCAAAATAATGAGAACTGGTGCCAGAACTGATACTGGCTATGGAAAAGCGCGTACCGGAAGTTGTTCCGAAAAATAAAATAAAAGTATGAAAAATCGTAGAAAAATGAGTAGGATAAGAATCCTAAGTCTGGGATTAAAAGCTAAGCGTAGCAATTAGCGATGATACTGCGTGTTTAATCCTTTGTGGCCTATATATACTAACTTATGGCACAAAACCCTAAAAATCTAACTACTCTACGTGACTCTTGAGGCTGACCAGCACCTCCATGTACTGTTTCATTGGTTCTCTTCTCATTTCAAGAGTCTAGGGCCATTTTCCTCCATGATTCTTCCTCCTTCTTCTTGCAAACACTTGGTAGGGTGGGTTGTGAGGGTGTGAAGTTGCATTTGCTGTACACTCAGCCACTGTTGGGTGGGATTTGAGTGCTGGTTTGGAGAGTTGAGAGTTGTGGGCCTTGGTCATGCCATTGTGAGGTCCAAGGAGGGACCTTTGGTGCCAAGAACCAACCTTTGGTGTAGCATTTTCGTGTCCTTGGGTGTGCTGGACTTAGGAGCTGCATTGTGAGCTCCAAAGGCACTTTGAGTTGCTGTTTAAGCCTTGGGGTAAGTCACCTTAACTTGATCTTGTGTTTTTGTGGCTTAAAGGTGGTATCTTGGTATGTTAAGGGGTTTAACAAGTAACCAACACATGAGTAAACCTGTATGTGTTTAAAAATGGAGTCTTGAACGTATTGAATTGGTAAAAGTTGGACCTTGGAAGGATATCTTCACGAAATGCAAAAATTGTATTCTGTCGTGAAATATCTGAATATTTGTCGAGCAGATATCCGGATATTGGATATCCGGATATGGGGATCTGGATATCCGAATATTGTATATCCGGATATGGTCTATGGGATATCCGGATATTGAATATCCGGATATGCCCAAAGGAATATCCGGATATTCTGGGATTTCGAAGAACGGTAGCTTTACTGTGCATACAGTAGGCTATTGGGGGTTTGTGGACCCTAGATTGAGGAAGTTGAACTTCTGTATTAATTGAACTAAGTCAGAACTAAGTGGTTAAGGGCTTATGGCTTTGTATGAAGCCTTAAGACGTAAAACGTAAAGGAAATGTGTTGTCTTTAAGTTGTATGCTTGAGGTGCATAATTATTGATATAGTGTTGGTCCATAACAGATTGTGATTCTGCTGTGTTTGGACTTTGTGCTGTGGACTGTTGGCTTTGGGTGTTAGCTTGCAAGGTAAGCTTTCGTGTCCTCGGTTTAGCCATGTTGTGGTTCCACCATGTCCCATGGGGATATGGTTATATGCATGCTATGTTACATGCTTTTAATATTTGGAAATGTTGTTGAGCTGTTATATGCAATGTGCCTTTATGATATGCAATGTGGTGTCCACATTTACGGTAAGCCTGAGTATGTGGTACATACGATATGGTGAGGTGCAAGCGGTGTTCCTTGTACTCATGTGCGTATAGACGTATTCCTACATTTCTCTGGCCAGTAGATAGTATAAACACATATGGCACGAATATCTGTTGCACTGCATACTTTTGGAACTAATATTGGAAATACTGTTTTTTGAACTTATATTGCACATGTAAGTGAGCTTGGGGTGGAAGATCCTTGAGGACGCCTTGTCTTAATGAGATTTCTTGTTTAAAGATCTCACCCCACGTTTGGGGACGTTTATTTCAGGTTCAGGTAATGTTGAGGCCTAAGGCGGTAGGAACGGCCATGTCATCCTACCGCCTGAGGCCTCAACATTACCTGAACCTGAAATAAGCGTCCCCAAACGTGGGGTGAGATCTCTAAACAAAATATCTCAGTAAGACAAGGGGTCCTCAAAGATCTTCCACCCCAAGCTCACTTACATGTGCAATATAAGTTCAAAAAGTAGTATTTTCAATATTAGTTCCAAAAGTATGCAGTGCAACAGATATTCGTGCCATGTGTGTTTATACTATCTACTGGCCAGAGAAATGTAGGAATATGTCTATACCCATATGAGTACAAGGAACACCGCTTGCACCTCACCCACAGCCTCACCATATCATATGTACTACATACTCAGGCTTACCGTAAAGGTGGACATCACATTGCATATCATAAAGGCACATTGCATATAACAGCTCAACAGCATTTCCAAATATCAAAAGCTTGTAACACAGCATGCATATAACCATCTCCCCATGGGACATGGTGGAACCACAACATGGCTAAACCGAGGACACGAAAGCTTACCTTGCAAGCAATCAATCCAAGCCAAGAGTCCAACCACTCTCAAGTCCAAACACAGCAGTATCACAATCTGATATGGACCAATAATATATCATTAATTATGCATCACAAGCATACAACTTAAAGACTACGCATTTCCTTTACGTTTTACGTCTTAAGGCTTCCAATAAAGTCATAAGCCCTTAATCACATGATTCTGACTTAGTTCATTAATTACAGAAGTCCAACTTCCTTAATCTAGGGCCACAAACCCCTAATAGCCTACTGTACCCACAGCACAGCTACTGTTCTTCGAAATCCCAGAATATCCGGATATTTCTTGGGGCATATTCGGATATGCAATATCCGGATATCACACTGACCATATCCGGATATTCAATATCCGGATATTCAGATCCCCATATCCGGATATCAATATCTTGATATCTGTTCGACAAATATCCGGGATATTTCACAACAGAATACCATTCTGCATTTTCGTGAGTGTCCAGTCCTAATGATCCAACTTTAACCGATTAAAGACACTTAAACATGCATTTCTAGGTGTGTTTAACCTTACCAACCCTTGAGTTATCAACTTAGTTCAATAAATGCATCAATTTCCATTTTTAAGCATATAAACACATGATCATGGTTGGTATCACTTACGAAAGCTCAAAACAGAGCAAGGTGTGCTCTTGGAGCTCCCCAAACTGACTATACAGATCTGACCTTCAAGGCACACGAAAATGCCACACAAGTAAGGATCTTTCTTCACAAAGGTGACCCCTTTGGAGCTCAAAATACCAACAAAGTTTCCAACACACCAACCCTCAAGGTCAGCACCCAAAACACCCAAGAACAGCCCACTAACTCAGAAACACAAGCCTCTCCCTCAACCCAACACCACCACAAGATGTTTACAAGGAAGAACCAAGAGAAAAGATGGCCATTTCGTGATTTTTCAAGAAGAAAAGGGTGAAGGCAAGGGAGGAAGACACTAAGTCAGCAAAGAAGCCCTTTCTCAGCCCCTATTCCCGCATGCAAAACTGATCCTAGGGTTTTATGCTCATACGAAGTGTATTTATAGCCAAAATCCACTTAAACGCGCAATATTAACTTTAATTGCTACGCTTAGCATTTTGATCCCAAACTTTGAAATCTTAACCTACTCGTTTTTCTAAGATTTTTCATATTTTTATTTTATTTTTCGGAGCATCTTTCCGGTACGCGCTTTTCCATAGCCAGTATCAGTACGACATTTTTCGGACCGGAATCTTCGAATATTTGGTAATTCTGGTGATTTTTTGTTCATTTCCTTCATTACTTTCATCATTATATACAACATTATACGCGAGTTCTTGACTGAAATACTAGTTTTACCCTATATTTGCTTTACTTATGTGTATATGTTACAAGCAGATCTATAGAAGAAAACTGGATTTAATCATAGGGGAAAGAGACTAAGGAAATCTAGAACACAAGTGCAGTGAAGGAGAAAGCGATTTAAAGATGTAAGGCCCCTTAAACCTTTATGCAGAACAACAGAAGCTCATTAAGACATTAATATTTATTTTGCATGTTTGTAGAAGCCAATAAAAGTTAAAAACTAATTTCTCTTATGAAAAAACATGTACTATATTATAGGTGAAATCTTTCAAAGCCATGTTTGTAGCAAAGAGTTGATCAGGTTGACTTCACTTTCTCTCTCTCTCTCTCTCTTTTTCGGGTTCATAATTTGAGTGATATATTTTGTTTGCTCAATCAACGTTGTCTTAAATGAAAGCTAGGAAGATTGATAAAATCCTGGCATATTGTTCATATAACTCTTGTCTGTGGTTATGTGAAACACCAAATTTGGTAAATGATGTGTGTCTTCTATCTATGTGATTCGTGAAGGATGTGAATATGTGATGCATGTTTATATAAATAATTCTCTCTCCATAGAATTGTGACCAAGTTTTCAAGTTCACATGCATCTTTGGCTCAGGTATGAATATTGCCTTGGCTCAGGTATGAATCAATTTCAACATGACAGTCATGTCACTATTCTTTCTTGACCCATTTGGGGTCAAGGCAACCAACTGATCCAGATTTTTTTTCCCCATAATTATCCAAAGGATTTTTATGATTTTTATCCAACTTTATACATAATTTGAAATTCTGTAATAGTAAGTTGAATTCTAAAATAACATTTAGAAATTCGGGAGAGATAAATTCTAAACCAGGGGCTGTCAGTATGAAAGTTAATATAATAGCATGCAGGACTACATTCCTTGTCTAAAGAGATTTTGTATGACTTTACTGCTTTGTTCAACAAAATGAAATTAGTAGAGATATGTTATGAATAGTGGAAGCATTTCATAATTTGAAAATTTATAAAGAATTTAATACTCTCCTTTTTAAATAATAAATAAAGAGTGATAATTTTTATAGTCAATGCCTATGCTGTTCAAAATACACTATAAAGTTGGGTACTTGCCTAATTGTCTCCACAACTATGGACCAGGAAACTACTCAGACCTTAAATTGTTTTAAAATATAAAATACCTAAATTCCACTCTAGAATGAAACTTTTGCAATAACAACGGTAGCATAAAGTCAAATTATAGAAATAAAAATGACAGAAGCAGCAAGTTTCTCTCCACCCACCCTCCAAAAAAGATAGTCCAAACATGCTTTTTATAGTTATGTACAATTAATAATTTCTAAAAGCATATTTTAGTCATTTCAATGTTCATACCCTTACCTGTTTCCTATGAGCGGAGAGAGATGGGTTCACCCATCTCGTCCCAATCTTGGAATTCTCGAAGCGCCTTGTAAATCTCCACACTGACTTTCATGTCACATCCATCATTCCCTCAATTGGGTCAATCCCCACTTCTTCCAAAGCCTACCTTCAAACCCTTCCATCAACCATGCACCCCATTTTTCTTCCCTCCATCAACCTTGAACATGTGTCAGATGCTATTGTGAGTATGGATTTGTTTTGATTTTTTTGTCAGATGCTATTGTGTCATATAACAAAACATCGCTGGTTGAGTTTGTTTGTTTGATAACTACACTAGTATGCTATTGTGAGTATGGATTTGTTTTGATTTTTTTTATTTAATTTTAGGAACTAAAAAAATTGTGTTATGGATGATGAAGTTGAATCTGAAACTCCACTTGAAGTGTCTGGAAGTTGTAGGATACATAAAAAAGAAACCTCTGATGTTTGGAAGTATTTTACAAAAATTGGTACAAACAAGGATGGTTTTGAAAAGGCTGCGTGTGATTATTGTGCTGCTGAATATGTAGTTGGTAGGAATCCTAGGACCCAAAGTAGCTATGGAACTTCACATTTGGGTCGTCATATTCTTAGTTGTAAGATTATTGCAAACTCTAAATCAAATGAGCAACATGGAAAGTCTAGAACAACAAAGATTAATCAAGAGGTCCATCGAGAAAAGCTTGCACAAGCCATAGTTTATCATGATCTACCTTATAGTTTTGTTGAGTATGAGATGATTAGGGATTGGATAAGTTATATTAGTCTTGATGTTATGATGAATTCTAGGAATACCGCTGTGTCGGATGTTCAAAAAATGTATGTCAAAGAGAAGGAAAAACTTAAGCAAATCATGTCAAGTATTCCTAATAGAGTGTGTCTAACTTCAGATGTCTGGACAACAACTAACAGTGAGGGTTACATTTGTTTAACCGCTCACTTTGTTGATGAAAATTGGAGATTAATTAGTAAGATTCTAAACTTTTTTCGAATGAAGCCTCCACATACTGGGGTTGAGTTGGAAACTACTTTGTTTGATTGCTTGAAGCAATGGGGTATTAAGAAGAAGGTATTTTCTATTACATTGGATAATGCCGCTAATAATGATAACATGCAGCTTATATTAATAAATCACCTTCGTTTGCAAAACAATTTATTGTGTGATGGTGAGTTTTTCCATATATGTTGCTCTACACATATACTTAATTTAATTGTTCAAGAAGGTTTGAAAGTGGCTAGTGAAGCACTCTATAAAATTAGAGAAAGTGTTAAGTATGTGAAAGCATCAGATGGGAGGATGACTAAGTTTCAAGATTGTGTGGAACAAGCTGGCATAGATACAAACATTGGTTTGAGAATAGATGTTTCAACCAGGTGGAATTCAACATATTTGATGTTAGAAAGTGCGTTTAAGTATGAAAAAGCATTTGACATTCTCCAATTGTTAGATAGGAATTATAAATGTTGTTTGACACAAGAGGAATGGAGAAGAGGGGAGAGAATATGTGAATTTTTGGAACCTTTTTATGAGACTACGAACATGATTTCAGGTTCATCTTATCCAACCTCTAACTTGTATTTTATGCAAGTTTGGAAGATTGAGTGCATATTGAATGAAAACTTGTGTAGTGATGATGATGTTATATGGGATATTTCAAGGAGAATGAAAGAGAAATTTGACAAATATTGGAAGGAGTACAGTGTAGTCTTAGCTTTTGGAGCTATTCTTGACCCACGCTTGAAGTTTGTTTTCTTGGAATCTTGTTATACAAAACTGGATCCTTTAACCTCTCCTGATAAGGTTATAAATGTGAGAGAAAAGATTGAGAAGCTTTATGAAGAATATGTAAGCAATCTCCAAGGTTCAAGTTCTTCTCATTCTCTTTCATCCAATAAATCCAGTATCTTGCACAATTCAAGTGGAGAAGGGGGTAGGCCCAAAAAATCAAAATTATACATCAGGGTATGTTCTTTTATGCTAATATAGTATTTTCTTCATTATTGTTTTATTAGTTTGAAAAGTTTGAGAACGAGAGCATGCATGTTGCTGGTAAGAGTGAATTAAATCTTTATTTGGATGAACCAAAAGTTAAATTTGGTCAAGGGGAAGATTTTGATGTGCTTAACTTTTGGAAGCTTAATGAAAGTAGATTTACCATACTTAGTATTATGGCACGAGATGTGCTAAGTATCCCAATTACTACAGTGGCATCAGAATCTGCTTTTAGTATTGGTGGACGTGTTCTTACCAAATATAGAAGTTCTACTCTTCCTAAAAATATTCAGATGTTGATTTGCACTAGGAATTGGTTGCATGGTTTTACTCTCAATCCTGATGGTAATACTTTGTGTTAATTTTCATAATCTTTTATCCTAAAATGTTGGAATTGATTATCTAATTGAGTAATTGTATTTCAATTGATTGTGACTTTTAGATGAAGATGATTGTAAAATTACTCATCATGAAGCACTAACAGCAGAATCCCAAGGACCATCAAGAATTTCAAATTGAAGACTAGAGAGGTACATTTGGTTACTGCCTGACATATAAAAACTGGTCCAATTCCTGAAACCTTAATCTATAATCATGGATAGTCTCTTTGTTTAAGATTTAATTCAGAATTTTAGGGTGAGGACACTGTTCTGCACCTTTAAATAAATTCATCTTAAGTACTTTTTTTGTAACCATTGTTCATAATAGGTCTGTCTTTACATGTTAAAATATATGATTTTAAAATATAGTTGTTAAAATATAGTTGTTTTTTAGCCCGCGGGCTGGCCCTAACCCGTGGGGTTATATGATTTATTGTCCCATGCGGGATGTTTGATATGTGGGCTTTTTGACCCTGGCCCACGCGGGCTTGGGCCTAACGGGCCGGGCTGGCCCATTTGACGGCTCTACTCACAAGGATCACTCAAGAAATGCTCAAGTGTTTAGATGAAGGAACTTGCATCAAAGGTGATAACTTGGTCAAGAAATGGTGAAGGAAGACACAAGCACCAAGCACCAGCTGACCAGCCCTTCAAGAGTCACGTAGGATAGTGTATGGTCTAGGGTTTAGTGCCCAAATAATGAATATATAGTCACTTAAGCCTTAATCGCACAGTATTAGCGCTAATTGCTACGCTTATTATTTTGATCCCAAACTTATGATTCAACCTAATCATTTTTCTAAGATTTTTCATATTTTTATTTTATTTTTTGGAGCACCTTTCCGGTACGCACTTTTCCATAGCCAGTATCAGTTCTAGCACCAGTTCTCATTATTTTGACTTGAAACTCGTTTTACAAGTCCTACATATTATTCTAATAATTATCATGTGCTTATTATAATTTTCTGGGATACTTCACCGGTACTCTTTTATACCTGGTAGCAGAACCGGTATCTACGTTTTTCGTCCGAAAATATCATTACTCACTTACTATAATTATTAGAGCCTCAATATAATTATTAGGGTCAATTATGGAATTATTTCCTAATTATCACATTTAATTAATTAATCTCCTTAATTAACGGTGCGGGTTCTTACACAATGACCCCATGATGTGAGATGCGCTAGCCAGGCATTGCGCAGATTATGTTAAATCGCCTTATATAACTTAAAGGCTAAGGAAAGACTCTGCAACAACCTGAGACCCACCGCGCATAAAAACCAACACACGTAAGACAGCTCTAGCTTGCCACCAGTCTAACAAGACAGGCGAATATATAGACTCATAGCCAGAAAGGCACCAGCTGAGACAGAAAAGTCTGTAGCTCATAACAACTAATAAGAAGGCATGCCGCCTACCAAAGACGGCATCAAGCTTACTATAAGTACAAAGGGTACAAACAAAAATATGATCATCTGATTCCCATTGAATATAAAACAAACCTAGCATTAATACTGACTTGAGAGTCGGAGTGTCTTTGCAGGTACCAACCCCCCCCCCCCCCCAAAAAAAAATAAAAAAATCACTTTCATTGTGCCAGAACCATACCACGACATTCATACAAACAGTGAACATCTTCATCCCAAGAAGTACACCATAAAAGCCCATAGTTTTCATCTGTCAACCGTGTATGATTTAGCCTAATTCATATTGGACTGGTCTGATCATTGGCGCCGTCTGTGGGGATCCTCAAATTTCAATTCCTACTCTCTTACAAATCAAAAAATATTGTTGATACCATAAGCAAATCGCAAAATGGTTAGAAGGAAAATAGGAAAGGTGTACCGACTTTATGTGAGAAATCAGCTTCATCAGGTGCTCCAATTTCTGCACGAAACGAAAATCCACCCACCACTCAATACTTGTTAATTAATCAATAGGGTTTAATAGTTAATTAATCAATTATGCTTAATCCACCTCACTTAATCCCTTCATTAGTGTCCTAATTAAGTCTTAGAACCATTTTAAAATATCAAACCCTAGGATGCACACACATGGCTGAATTGTAACGTGGTTAGATTAGGTTTTTACTTGTCCTTTGACACACTTTCTTTGTTTAATCAAGTCCTTTAAGTCTTTAGTCCCCAAAAGTATCATCTTTATAATTTTTAGTCATTAAACACTACTATTAATAAAGAGGGAAGAATCAAAGCATGAGATTTTTAGGGTTCTTAGTTCATCCACATCTAGAGAGGGGTTCTTAAGCGAATGTAGGGATTTCAATTCGATTAGGGGTCAACCATGATTTGATAATTATTTGTCCAATGATAGATGTCCTTGGAATCCTAATTCTTGGGTTGGTTATTTTTAATTTGATTATTCTCATTTTTTATTTAATTTTCATTTCCATTTAAAATAATAATCATGATAAAATCCCCTATTTTAATTTCCATTTTTCTTTAGTTTCTATTTCTCCTTTGTTTCTCTTTTTATTTAGTTCACGTTTTTATTTGGTTCCTGTTTTTATTTGGTTCCTATTTTTATTTGATTCCCATTTTTATTTAATTGTTATTCATTTAGTTTTCGTTTCATTTAGTTTTCATTTTCATTTGTTTCCATTTTTTTATAACTGAACGATTAAGTTCCTTGCAAACTCCTTGAGAGACGACTCAGGTTGATGCTTTACTCAAAATTTTAATAAACCCGATTTAATTAATTTGTGCAAGTTCGACATCGTGTCACTAAGTTAGCAACGACATTAATTAAGTAGGTTTAGACACCACAATCAAATCCAAAACCTTAAAGTATTATGTGCATGAGTCCTTCCACTTATATGATGCTCACTAATTAGTCCATTTCTATCCAATATGGGACTTTACCCACTCACACTTGGATTCCTCAATGTATGAGGAATTTGCCGATTTTAAATGTAAATTTTATACTTATTTTGTGGATAAGGCTTAAAGAAATTTCAGTGTTATGTGTGTGTCCCATTGAATGGTGACAATCTGCTAATGAAAATAAGTGAGAGATTGAGGAGTAATGAAGAGATTAGGTCAATCACAACCTAACATACACAGACACGCAATTATTTTGAGAAATGGTGTGTCGAACACGTTTCCGATACGGACACGCTCCGACACGGACACGCTCTGACACGTTCCGACACGCGATCAACATTTAGGACACGTGGTCAACTCTCTGACACGCTCCGACATGTTTTTCCGACAAGTAGTCAACTTTTTCCGACACGTGTTCAACGCTCGGACACGCTCGGACATGTTTTCTTTATCTTAATTTTTTTATTAACTAAAAATAAAAATAAAAATCATTTATAAATTAATTTTTTTCTATTATGAAATTTGACATGAAAAATTAATAAGGTACAATTTTTTTTTATTTATGTTATAAAATTTGAATATTTGATTGGTTATATGACTTATTATGGATTTTTATATGTATTAAATATAAATTAAATTATATATATTAAAATATCATTTAATATCAAAACGTATCCCAATGTGTCAAAATATGTCATTTTCTAGAATTAACATGTTGGCGTGTCGTGTCGTGTCACGTGTCCGTGCATCATAGATCACAACTAATGGAGTTACCTTAAGTTTGGAAAGGTATGTAAAAAGGTCAGGGCCTACATCAGGCCAGATTCGGTCTATTACATATAATCAAATAGAAAAAGCTCAGACTTTAAAAAAAAAATCCTATTTAGAAAGCTAAGTTATAGGCTTTCTTTTACAAGTTGGGCCTATAAATCTATAAGTCGGCCTATATTATATTACTTATTTTATATAAAATATTTAAAAATATTATTTTAATAATTTTAAATAATAAAATAATATTATTTTAATTATTGAATGTTTAATAGGCTTAAATAAGCTAACGAACCTAGACCAAGGTTTTTGTTTTTAAATAAAGGTCAGGCCAAACTCATAATTTGAGCATACTCAAGGCTAACACATCGTGTCAGGCCTAAAGTATTTTACTCAAATTTGACCTATTTAAGGCAAAATTCAGCCGAACCCAACCCATTTGCAGAGTAGAATACATGCAAGGAGGGAATGTGGCATGCTAACTCCCTTTCACATTTACAAATTTGCCATGACTGTTTTAAATATACTTATTATTTTTTGTTATTGGCATAAATTGATAGATTATTTATCATTTTTCATCTTATTCATTAATTGTTTATAATTACAATTTTTAAAATTTCTCTCATCGTACTAGACATTTTTTTGAAATTAAATATTAACTAATTATATTTTATACTATATATATTAACATGTAATAAAAGACAATTTAAGAAATTGCAATTGTAACTAATTAATTAGATGTGTAAAATGTTTATCAAAAAAAAAAAAAATTACATGTGTAAAACGATTATCAAAATCTTAAATGCACGGCCTCAATTTTGAATGTAAATAAATGTCTTTGATGTATATGTGTGATGTTTATTTGCTAAGGTCAAAATAAGGCAATATTACCCGAATTATTTATTTGTATTTTTTATTTACTTTTTCTTATTACATTACCTTTATTTTATATTTTTGGTAGGTTACTTTTTTTTTGGTAATCTTTTTGGTAGGTTACTTTATCCTCATTTAAGTATGAATAAACAAATAAAAATATTAATGTTGTCCAGATTAAAAAATAGGATAATTTTAAAGTTAGTTAAAATAAAAATAAAAATAAACACCTAGCTAGCTTCTGTAAATTTTAAAGATTGCTAGAATATGTTATCAAAAAAAAAAAAGATTGCTAGAATATATATTTAGAAATATATTAATAAATTTAAACATAATACTTGTAGAATATTAACATTTCCAATTACTTATATTGTTTATTAATCATTTAAAGTTTTTTTTTTATATTTATATTCATAGATCATTGTTGTGAAACCTGGATTACAGACCTGGTTAAAATCCCAAATCGTGGGGTTAGCAATCCAACTATTGGTCAAAAAATTGAATAATAAATTTTGTATAAGTAAATTTTCTAAAATAATATTATATATAAAAATATTTCATTTAGAAAGTATTATACTAAATAATACTTCATGTGAAAAAGGTAGCTCAGTTGCCAAGTGAGCTCCCAAGGGTTTGCTTGAGTCAGGGGTTCAAACCCTGCCTCGAGCAAATTCTTGAAAAATCTTTGGGGACAGAGGATGTGCCTCCCTCCTCGATTGGGGAATTAATCTCATCCTTAATGCACCCGCAAGATGACCGGAGTAGGTTGAATGGGGATACCTCCAGGTCATACCAAAAAAAAATGGTAATCTAGCATTATTTTCAAAATTGAATTAGTTTAATAATAATATAAATAAATAAAAAATAAAAAAACATGACTCGATAAAAATGTGCTACTTAATGTTATAACGCACTTAATCACAAAACAAATTCATATCATGTTCTAACCATTCAAAGAACAGGACACTAATTCTAAAAAATTTCATACCTTCCAGATTTGAAGAGCTTCTAGTTAGCTTTACATGACCACAAATTTCATTTAATTTGGACTACTATAGCTTAAGTTATCCTCAAAAGCATGCAAACATATCATCCACTTCCAGGAACCCAAAAACAGCATCTATTTACTGAACATCCCAGTTGACAATTCTATTGAAGTTACATACAGCTCCATGATTTGATATTTGTACAAAATGCACCAAAAACATAGTCTATGTTCATCATTCATGTCTCAACTTACATAACACAGCATTAGATTTCATCCAAGAGAAATAGCATCCTGCATAAACATAATCCTTACTTTTAAAGGGGGTAGTTTATGTTAACATTGTTAACTCACAGTATTTAAGGAAAATGTTTCATATAAATATTGATAAACCACATAAACTATTGCCTCGTCATATCTTTAGTCAGGACAACCTTGTAACAAATCAAACAATACAAATTACATACGGTAGCAGTTTTCAATGAATGTGGCACGGTAAGTTGCACTCAGACATAACTTCCAGCAACTGATACACATTAGATACAACCATCTAGCAGCAACCTTTACAACTCTTTTACGTGAAGATTACCAATCATCTACTCCTTTTGTCACACCAAGAATAATGGCAATTGTGGCTAGAACAGCCTGCAAATGCAGTCTCACGAAGTTAGTATTACCTTCTCATGCATTATGGAACAATTTTATACAAGTAATAAAAAAAAACTTCAAGCAAGTTGATCCCCATTAATCTAAATATTCATGGCAAGCTCATCTTAAGACCTGAAACAGGCTTCGAGTGAAAAATGAAAGGATAGAATCACTTACAGCAACTATACAAGCAATATATCCGGGTTTCTCTCGATAGTCTACTCTGGAACAAAGCATAATTATTGCCCCAACATACCATGGAATACCAGCAAGAAAGAAACCTAATATAAACCTTCACAACAGCAAAAAATATTGAAAATCAACATCCCAATATTAACTTTGAAAGAAAGGAATATATGACATTTAACCTTGGATAATATAAAAGGAAATAATTTAAATGGGTCGATCATGTTTATAAGATCATACTAAAAAGGAAAAAGGTAGAATGGAAGCATGTATGAACAATCCTATCATGCCCCCATAATAAGGTAAAGACTGAAATGATATACAAGGTTCATGTTAAATCGGCACTATAAAGAAAAACTTCCCCTGCCATGGCAGGATATAATACTTTCTATAGATGTTATTCACCAAGGTAAACCAGAAACAATTTCCACAAAAAATTAAATAAAAGACATGTGAATCATTTCAATAGTCTACTTGTTTTGCATTGTGAATACAGTATGTGGGTCAACTTTGAGATACAGCGACAATAATAAATGACAAAACATTGCTCATACCTTTAAAATGTAAAGAAAAAAATATGAGGGCAACCCAATTATATAGACCGGTCAAAATAAGGCTACAACCATTTTCCTTTAACAGATGGGGGCAGAGGTGGGAAGGGGGTTCTGATAATAAAAAAAAAGGTGTAGACACCAATAGACACAAACTGCTGAAAATTCAAAGCAGGTTGTGTGGAAGGTGACCATTTCCAAGAACAAATTGGTTGATGTTCGAGAAGGGTCTCATGAGATGGCAAATCATATGCCATTTCCCTCTTCTCCTCCTCTCAAATTGTAATAAATTTCACAGCGAGCTCTTTAAATGCAAGCATGATGAGAAAAGAAAGCTATAATATTCTACTCCCGGGAAGCAAATTTGCTATCATAATATTGTGTTGATTAATTTCTCTTCTCAAAAATTCCTTTAGGTAGACCCACCATCGTAATTCAAAATAAGAAAGAATTTATCATTTCAATATTCTCTTGGTGCAAGTACCCTCATCCTTAAGATCAAAGATAGGGGAAATTAACATTAGAAAAGAGAGTATTTTCCTCATGCACAATAATAGACAAATTTGATTTAAGTTTTCCCCAAAAAATAAAATGAATTTTCATCAATGAAAAATTAAGATAACTTGAAGCAATTATCCACAAACAGAAATTTGCGAAGTTATTTGCCACTACACATGAAATTTACTTACAGGCACCAGCCGCAACCAATACCACAGCAACACAGGCGGCGTTCTCTTACAGGTCGTCCTTCAGCAACTGCATAACCTGAACCAATATCACAGAGGAAACTGTATCAAAATCTAGCAGGCAGGAAAATGAAGTTTGCTACACTACCTATATATCATCATGAAGCTCACATCCATCAGATTCTCAAAAATAAACACCAACTGTTCATAATTTCCTTCTAATATTACCAGCTTCTCCTTTACCACATGAGTGGGCAGCATGATTTCTTATCAATTCATTTTAATGCAACAACACGGGTTACATGACATCTGAACCCAAGTTAACATCATGACCAGCTTCTCCTTTACCACACGATTGGCTGCATGATTTCTTATTAATTCATTTTAATGCAACAAAATGGATTACATGACATCTGAACCCAAGTGCTAACATCATGACCCTTGAGCAAAACAGCATATACAAGTTGCAATGAGAATGGTAATATTATCAAATAAAGTAGATCTAGATCCCATCAACCTGCCAAATCATCCTGCAACTTAAGCGTGCCACTTCGATCATAGGCAACATATGGAGAGTTAAAGATCATGATGGAAAGGGATAATAATCAGTGATAAACTTTGAATCACCAGCCACCAATTTCATAGTATTCCAGAACATCAAACAGTGAACAACATATTCGTGATCATTCCTATCACCACATTCAGAACCATTTTCAACCTTCACCAATCAACTATATTGAGAAAAGATAAGCATACCAAAATAATAAATAAATAAAAAATTAAGTTAACCCAAGTTTATAAATTTTTCCCTTAAACCCAATATTTCAAATAGAGACAGTTGACCCACCGTTATTTTGCAGCTAAATTTAGAGAAGTTAATAACAATCAGACAGAAAATCCAAAGGCAGAAGAAGCAGTGCAAGCAGAATTGAATAAAACAAAAACCATCTCGAAAGTTCCAATCTTTGATCCGACCCATCACACAATGAAGTTTTGCAATGGAATCACCAACTTCTCATTTCCAAGCTCAAATCAAATCCAAAAAAAAAAATTACCAAATAAGTCAAAAAAAAGGGGGGGCATAGCCATACCGGGAACTGCTTGGTACCCGTGAGGGTAATACGGCGGAGGAGGGGCGGAGGGATCGGCGACGCCAGGTGGCGGGACTGGGTGAGGGAAACCGATGGCGGGGTGTGGGTCCGGCGGAGGAGGGTAGTTGGAGACACCTTGGAAGGTGCCGTACTGAGGAGGTGGATATGGCTGAGGCTGCGGTGGAGGATGGTGGTGGTGATGCTCGCCGGAGAGGGCTCTGGGTTTGTCTTCTTCGGTCATCTTCTCTTCTCTTCACTTCTCAGAGACTTTGACTTGGGAGTGGAATGGTGGATCGTATCGTGTGAGTGAAAAAGCTTCAATCAATCCAATGTGCCAACGTCATATCGAGGGAATGAATTAATAATAATAATAATAATAATAATAGGATGAGATATTCTGACACACAAATAATAAAAATGAAAATCAACTATTATCATTTATAACATAATAATTTAGTTTGTCTCACAATATCCTAGCGCATACTAATAATAATATGTGGACCCACCGAATTGTGTGCAGTGTTATCTCACAATATCCTAGCGCATACTAATAATAATATGTGGACCCACCGAATTGTGTGCAGTGTTACAATAATCAATATGATATCAATCGGTGTCATTTAGATATAGGAGCGGTCTATCTACCAAAAAAAAAAATTATATACGAGCGGTCTTGTATTTGATTTGATATGAAATTGATGAATCGGTTTGAACCACTTTGATAACACTAATTATGTGAATTTTAGGGTAAAGTTTATGTTTTTAATGTTTCTAATAGTAGTTGAGAATACGGGACTCAGATTAGATACATGAACGTGAATATTTCAAAGAGTAATGTCCTCTGTAGTGCTACAAAAGTCAGTGAAAGTTTTATGTTTATATCTCTTTCTATGGATATTAATTAGATAAAATTTTATTAAATTCACAAATATTTGTAAGGAGCGGTACAAACACAAAGTTTTGATAAAATAAAATGGAGGAGATTCCTTTTACCAAAAAAAAAAAATGGAGGAGATTATATTTTATTTTATTTTTACTATCTTTTATTATCAAGTATTAACCATTAATTTCCATCAATTTAATAGTTATTTATTAATTGATTATTAATTTCTAATAAATTATAACCGGGTCATTAAGATTTGATAATAAGAGATAATAAAAAAATTAGTAAACATAATATTTCTCTAAAAAAAAATAAGAATACTAATATACATGGCAAATTCACAATGTCTAAATAAGGAAATTAAATATATTTTTCTTGATTATAAAATTCCCTCTCTTAAAGGATTTGTATGCCCAAAAAATAATAACTAGAGAAGTTAAGATTTCAAAAGGTATATTTATGAGATTCTTTTATTTATAAAGAGATTTTAAGTGGGTAGGTTGATTTCATATAATTAAAAAGGGTCACTACATGGTGCACTATTTTGCCTTATCCTTAAGATTTTGTTATTTTTTGCATGAAGAGATGGTAACAAACTTATGAAATTGCTACTTGTGCTCCTCTCATCCAAATTCTGTGTGGATTACCATAAAAT